>SJVG01000972.1:0-13519 GCA_034774675.1 Scedosporium minutisporum
GCCCAACCGCGACTCGGGCTACTCCTCGGGCGTCCCAAGCATGGCCCCAGACGCATCCCGTGCGGGTCTTCTCGACAGTATCCAGAAGGCGGGAGGAATCCATTCTCTCAAAAAGGTCGACAGAACCCAGATCCGCGACAGGAGCGCAGCTACTGTCGGCGGTGGTGGTGGTGGCGATACGGGCCCTCATGGTAGCGGGCTACCGCCTGCTGGGGTGGGCCATGGCGGCGCGAACAATAGCATGGCAGATGCGTTGGCCGCCGCGTTGCAGAAGAGGAAGGAGAAAGTCAGTAAGAGTGGTAAGTGTTGGCCCTGGCTTCCCGTTCTCTTTCTCTCTGCAGTCATGAATGGAATGTATACTAATGAACTATCTTGTAGATGACGAGGACGATGATGACGACTGGTGATTTACTCGGTCTATGCTTGATTGAAGAGTTCACACGGCATTTGTGGCAGGTCATGGATGCGTTTTTCCGCCTCGTCTCCTCTTCATGGAGACGTGTGAGAAGCGTCTGGGGTTTGATGACACAGTGGTGGAACTACAGCGGAGAACTTAGGATGAACAGGACTGGAACGAAGAAACAACGGTCACTATAGCGACGGGGACGAGATGGCCGGGCAATAGCTTCTGGTTCTGCCTTATTACGAGCGGGCTATTTCCCACACTCTATGTGGTGGGATTTTCCATCTAAGAAGAAGTAGAAGAGGAGTCCGTCTCTTGAGTGTGACGCTTGGAGACAGGTTTATTAGGTTGACAGAAGGGTGCGTATAGCTTTCGTTTATATGTAAAATATCAAAAAAGAAGAAAAAAATTACAAGTATTCTTAACACATTTAAGTGTGCGCAGAAAGAAGCGGACGATCATTGAAAACGCTGCAAAGATGCCCAAAGTCCAGTCCGTCTCAACTCCAGGCGAAAATATCGACGAGTACAGTACAGCAATACTTTACTAAAATAAACATCCTAAGGTTAAGCAAGAGCATCACAGGAATGCGATTCAAGGAAATAACGAGTTTGGAAAAATATGTTTGCTATTGAGACTATTGACGTGAAACAAAAATATTCGCAAAGAGAAAAAGGAATCCCGTGACGTCTCTCCCACCACGGGATTAGTGAAAGGAAGGGGAGGGTAAAACCCGAACCACAAAAGAAACTGTCGGGGAAATCTAGCGAACATTTAAAAAAAAAAATGTTTGCAGGATTTTGAGAGAGAAGACAGTCGTTCACCGGTAGGAGTAGTTCGAGTTGTCGAGGATGGTGAATGAGGATGGTCGGAGTGGTCTGAGGGAAGGAAGGGGCAAAAAAAACTCTACCGTCGGCGCGCTTTCAACACGTTTTTAATCCTCCCGCTTCGCAGAGTAGTGGATATTCCGAGCGTTTTTCTGTTGGTTCCGCTCAGAAGGAAGCCACTGGTGATAGTACACCGTAGTAGACATCGGTGAGATGGAACCCGTGTGTAGCGAAAAGGAAAGGACAAGAGGTGGTCGGTATCCAGGCTCTGCCTCTCTCCCCCCTCGCCCCCAAAGAAACCACAGCGACGACCCGCATCACATCGTCGTTCGATGCGCGTTTAGATATCGTCAATGGCGATATCCTTAGCAGCGACGTTATCCTCAGACTCGGAGTCAGAGTCACGGTCCTCGTCGAACTCGAAGTTGCAGTCGCCATCGCCCTCGCCACCGTAGGTATCGGTCTCGTTGATCTTCGCGTTCTCGGGAAGCTCTCCGTAGGCCTTGAGCGAGCGGGCCTCGTCGGCGGTGTACTTGAGGATGACGTCGCCCTTGTTGTCTTGGTAGTCTCGGAGGGAGAGGAGGATGATGTCGCCTTGGTTGATCCAGACCTTCTTTCGGAGCTCTGTTGAAAATAATTAGCATGTTGCACTCCAGAGAGAGGGAAGTGGGGAAGAAGAAGGGTTGTATAACTTACTTCCACGAATGTTTCCGAGCCTTCGAACGCCGTCCATGCACTGGGCTTCTAGACGGCCATTGCCCAACATCTTGACGACCTGAGCGTATTCCTGGCCATCCTCCTTGAAGACGAGCTCACGCTTCTCGTTATCGGCTTCGTTCTTTCCCCTACGCCTGTTCTTGCCACCCTGTTTTGCGATCGCGTTAGTACTATGTTACTCTATTTCATCTCTTGAGAAGTGTATTGCTGTGTTGCCTGGGATGTTGGAATGCGGGGGAGGGGTAATGAGGCGATGAGGGGCAGATGGGAACCCAGGGCAACAGGGGGGGAAGCATGTTTTGCAGCTTACCTTTCCCTTATTCTTCGGCATGTTGATTTGTGTTTGAAGGACTTTAGTTGAAATTCGAATAGATGTTCAGTCGAACGAAACTAGTTCTTTTCGCTAGAGAGTTGAGGAGTGGTTTGGTGGTGTTGGTGTGATGGACGAGTTTAAATGTGAGCGCCGGCGCGGGGTTTTATTATGTTTTTGTGCACGTCTTTATATAGTGCAGGCAAAGAAGAGCGCTTACTTTGTATAACCAAATCCGGGTGTGTCAACAGCTACGGTGATGACTCAGTGGGGCGACTTTTTTTTGGTCTGCCTGGATCGAGCTAGCAGCCCAGCGAGGGGCAGACACGCCTACAGAGCTAGTTGATTTATGGAGGGTGGACAGAGGCGAATAGTACTAAATTTGGTCAAGATTTGATTCTAGACTAATTGATAGAACGTCTCGCCAAACCATTTGAAACGAGAGACCACACATTGATCAAGCTGGTAGCTAAAGTTTTGAACTGCGATAACAAACTCCCACGTGTTAGCCTCTCTTCTTCTCTAGCCCTCTGGCCCTGTTGGATGTCTTAGCGGCATCTCGCCGCTAACAATAAACTTTCTGCACTTGGTGTGTTCCTGCGCTTTCTTGGTCTCGCCTTCCCTCCTTCTCTCGGTCGGGCCGTAAGCTTTGGAATTTTGGGTGGCGGGGGTTCCTGCCTGATCGAATGGGAACATGGTGATAGTCTGGCAAGGTACCTCAGAAAGCCCCGCGCTACATTCTAGTCCAGGTGAGTCTCGACCTTGACGTTGTATCTGATTGATGTCAAGCGCGTTCACATGCTATGGCGGAAGTATCCACTTGTTCCTTCCAGTGGAACCATCGACGCAGCCCAAGCCGGTGAAGAATTGTATGCGTACTTCGTAGGGCATGAACGGCGCTCATGGCGTCCGCTTCAGCGGTGCTCCTAGGGTGGTCTAGATCCCCTGATGCTGCGCCTGTCATCGCCATTTGTCCTTTCCTTCGTGAAACCAAACCGTTTGATGTTTGATACTTATTACTTGGTACTTCATTGCTTGTTGCGTTCCGATATTCATGTTGTGCGCTACCAATGATCATATCACATCAGATCGTCCAATATTATACATGCAAGATGACAATGCCCATCTCAGTTTCCATCGAACCCCTAGAAGAACCCGAATGTCCTTGCCTAAACCAACAATACTCCAAAGGCTGAAAGAAAAAAAAAAAAACAGAAAAGGAAACAAAAACAAAAGGCTAGATCCAGACCTGAACTTGCTCGTCCATCTTCTGCTCCTTGTGCATCCCCACATAGGTATCATGCTCAATCGTCAACTGCTTCGTATCCATCACGCAGAGCATCTTCTCCTCCGTAAACAGCGCATCCTCCGCTCTGAACTTCTCCCTCGACCCTTCGGGTAGCGGCGCTCTTCCGTCCGTCGGCGCCATCACAACTATAGGGTTCTTCCCCTTGATATCAGACAGCTCGACGTCCGGTTCGGGTTCCGGCAACGGAGAATCCGGCCATATGATCCTTCGCGCTTCCTCTTCCGTAAGGATGTCCTCGAGCGGCAGCGATGGCCCAAGCGCGACGTCTTTATTATGCACCGCCTTGTTCTCTGCTTTGTTGCTGCCTAGCTGGTTAAGAAGGGCAGACTCGTGCTTCTTATACGTCGCGTAAAAGGTCTTATTCGCCATGGCGAGGGCGCTAATATCCCTCACGACACTCAGATGGCGTAAGATCCCCAGCACCACTCTCTCCGGCACGTTCCGCGATTCTGATCCCCCCGAAGGTTGCGGGACTTCGGCCACGGAGACGGGCAAGAGGCCCTTCTGTGGTTCCGTGGCGTATTCCCGAGACAGGACGTAGCCATGCTTTCCCGTAACGTCAAACAGCGTCAAACCCGAAAGGCTGTTGTAGATATCGATGACGGCCGCCCGGAAAGCCGGTATGGGATCGCACACGCCCTTGTGAACCGGGTTGGGCGGGCTCGGTATGTTCTGCATGATCCGAACTAGCTCGGCTAAGCTCCTGCGCGGGAGTGTTGGTCCCTGTTTTGATCTAGGGTCGGACATGTGGGATAGCGCAGTCGGGTTCATGATGATAGGAAGAAGCTGGAGCTCAGACATGACAATCATTAGATAGCCGAGATTGGAGCCATCGCACTCGTGGCTGCCCTTGGGACAACGAGGCGAGCTCGTCAGAAACGGCCTAAATGGCCGGAACTGGGGAACACCCGGTCCACCCTGAGATGGCGAGGACCCCCAAGACCCCGGGGATGAACTCGTCGTAGATGACGCGGGGACATCAAAGATGGACGCGCGATGCGAAGGGTCGTTCGACGGTGTTTCGCTAATTATAGGCTGCGTAGGAGGCCGCAGATATTCCTGAACAGTGGACACGCAGCACGCGTACACCTGCTCCATCTTGGCATTCCTCACCGCCCAAATCTTCTCCTTCAACTCCTTCGGCCAGCGTTTCCCCTCCAACTCCTCCTCATTAACAATATTCAGGATCGCCGACTTGGTCATCCGCGTAAACAGCCCGCGGCTCCCAAAAACATAGCTGATCAGCAGCAGACCATCCGGCATCGCCTCGCCCCCCATGTGCACCCAATCCGGCAACCACCGCATCTCGACGACCACCTCGAGCGGCGACGTGCATTGGAGTCTGAAGCACAGCTCGGCGATGGTGACGAATCGCTGGAAATCAATCGTGCGCGGGACCTGCTCGTTGTGCATGTGTGCCGCGTGCATGAGGATTTCGAGCGGGCTGACCTCTAGCGCGCTGATGGGCGGCATACGGTACACCTTGATCTGCTGGCCTTCCTTGGTGACGTGGCCCTTGGCCCGCGGATAGGGGCCCTGGAAATCTTCGTCTCGCTTTCGGCCGCCTAGGAGGGCTTTGCTGAAGAGTTGGGCGAATACTGGGGATACTTCGGAGAGGATGTGTGATGAGACCCTGAAGCTGGCTTTGCGGCGGTGGGTGTTGGAGGAGCTGGTTGCGTTCGGGGCGTCGTTTGGGGCTATGGGGAATTCGAGAATAGTGTCTCCTCGGGTGGATATGTCGTATCTTTGAGTGATCGGCTTCTCTGATTTGACGGTGGTCTGGCTGGCTGCCCGTTCAACACTCCTCAGGGCAATCGCTTTATCCGCCGCCACAGCAGCGAGACTCGCCAAAGGTTTACTTGACGCCCCCTCGCTGTTCTCGTCCGATCGCTTCCCGGTAGATTGGCGTGACAGTTCCTCAGGGGTAATGTCATTGGGCGACTCTTCGTCTCGAAAGGTTAGTAGTTTGTGAATGTAAGACCATGCTTCCTGGATGGCGCAGTACTCGGTTTTAAGCTGCTCCTGTGGCGATGGCTGATGAATGGTAATGCATGTTAGCTATTATCCTCATCAAGCTTATCTTCTTCGTCCACGAAGTTGGACGTCACCCCGTTAATACTCACATTGGGCGCCACTGAATTACTTGAAGTGAAGCTCACCTCCGACTCCAAATCAGAGACATCAGCCTCCTCCGCGTCCATATCAAGACCCTCACGATACCTCGCCATCAACCGCCCCAACGTATCCCTCCAATCCCTCACCTCCATCAAACCCGGCGACCGTTCCAACACCTTCGCCACCCAATCGCTAAACTGCACCTCGCGACCCCCCTCCAGAACCACCACAGCAGCCCCGCTCGCACTCCTACTCCCACCCCTCTTCTTGACCTCAAAGTCCACAACGGCCTCGCAGAGCACGCGACAATCGACCACTACCCCTTCGAAGGCGTTGAACGCCTCCGCTAGCGTCTCGCTCTCTTTCGTGGCCCACTTTACGCGCGACATCAGCGCCCGGAGACGACGCCTGTTCTCGTCGGGCGTGGAGCTCACGATGATGCTTCCTCCTTGTAGCTTCCATACTACTTGTTGCTGGTCCGTTCCCGCGCCGTTTGTGTCTTGTGTGGAGAAGACTTTTCCTGGGGGCGGTTCGCTCGTTCGCCGTTGCGTGAAGGTCGCTACGAGGGACATCTTATCGTTACTCCTATGCACTTCGCTTGCGCGCTGGAATGGCTTGAACGTGCTAGGAGCGTGAAAGTCGTGAGAATTTGGTATGGGGATTTCCTTCGTAGTTCTTCGAATTCCAATATTCGCTTTAACGGCGCCTAGCATAATTCCCGATTTCCGTCTTCGAAGTCGCCAGGTCGCGTACTATTCCAATTCCGCTCTTCCTCGCGTCAACCGCCCCAAGGCGGGTTAGTTAGTCGGTGGTCGCTTGCAGGTTGAATCGTTTCGGCGCGTACTCAAAAACCATAAAGCTCAAATGAACAACAAAAAGACATATTTGGTTTAGGAAGTAATCATTAATCAGAGTGCAAAACCCTCTCCAGGGAGACAAGGAGGAGAGAGGTGGAGATGGAAACCCCGAACCTCTCGCCCATGCACTGCCAACAACACGGCTGATATGCGGGCTGACATTGATGGAGAGGCGGGGAGGCCAGGGTCCGACAGGGGTCTTGTTAGTGGTGTCTTGGTACTCGGACTTCATTTCTCCTCAGCCTTCTGGTTTTTTTTAATTCGATGCGACTTCGCCCTATAAGGAGGATCGATTCCCCCGCCCTCCCATTGATACGAGAGAGCCAGATCTAGGCAACAGGCAAACAACAAAAATAGACAGCTTCACCAACGACGTCAAGTCGCTGGGTTAATCCGCAACGGATCTTTTACTTCGTAATTCTGTACTCGTACCGATAACGCTTACCCTCTATTTATTGTGCTATGTTCCTAGTACTTCGTAACAAACCCACGCCATAGCCTGCTCTCTTGTTTTGTTCCATGCATTTGATGATACAGTAAAACAAGTCGGAAGAAGGGGCTAAAAAAAGAAAGAAGAAGCAAGCAAAGAAACAAGGAAGAACACCGGATCCCCGATTCTTCCCTCACGTCCCCTCGACCACTTGGGTGCCTCGGCTTCCTTCCTCTCCCCTCTTCTTGTCTTGTTAGTTCCTTCACATCACCACGCCCGCCGACGTCTCCCGTAATATAGACAGTAGCCCCGTAGCCGACCATAGCATCCCCCACCGGCTGGTATATGTCCTCTCCCAGCCTGCTGACCCTCTCCACAATGTAAAGCCGCTGATGCCATGCATGTACTGAGCAACCCCACGGATGAATACAAAAGGATATGGTCCGAGGTAAACAGAAAACTCCGGCCCGGTTGTGATATATGTAAAAAAGAAGAAAAAGTCATTCCACCTGCCAGCCATGAGAACCTCCTTCCAAACCTCCCCAAGCCGCGGAAAAATAGCACAAGGCTGAATCGATGAAAATGGAGCAAACGCCAAACCTAGCCGCCGCGAGACAGATACACGAAGAAAGAGCACGCGCGCCAAGGACCGAAACCAGAACACTGCCCGATGGGGATGCAAAGCTCGCGAAAATGAAAGAGAGCAAAAAATCAAGGGTTGCCGAGGCTGTGAGAAACAACATGTATAAGAACCACTCTGTAATTTTCCGTTTTCTGTCCGTCATTGCCTATGTCCATAACCTCTACACAAACCTGTATGTCCAATTCCGATAAGTCTTCACATGCCTATACCACTCTAAGTCTTTGTTTGCCCCCCCCCCCCCCAATGAATCAAACGTGAGAAAACACACACTCCCGTCCGCATTTCGTGTATGAGTTGAACAGGACATTCCAGTCTTCTCTATCCACGCTTGTAAATCGCTTCACTGTCGGAAGCGCTATTTTCCCGACCCACGAACACAATGAAAAAAAGGATAGTCGATAAGCCTTCTTCAACGCAAAAGTCTCCACAAAGATAATTGCGACTCTCTATCCGCTTGTTGAAGTTGACCACGACTTAGCTACTGCCTCGGCTGGGTCGCCGTGCAGTGCCTGGCTGGCTGCTGGCTAATGTCCTGGAGATAATTCCGATCCCCGCCCGTGGCTCGCCGCCTGGGTGCACAGAATGCCCTAAATTGTAGAGTCGCTATGTGATGTGCTCTGGTGTGCGAAGTGTGGAGTACATTACACCACATCCAGGTACCGTATCCAAGAATACACTTCGCTGCTCAAAACTAAGAGGACGGGTCGAGCACGCAAGGCCGGGAGGAGGAGGGGGAGAGAGAGGACACATATACCAAACTAGAGAAGACACGGCGGGAATGGACAGCAGGTAGGCCTCGCCTAGGCTTGCCCATCCGGTCCCCACGCCCCTTTCTTCTCGTTGACCAAGACTAGTCTCGAGAACGTAACGGGCAAGTCTTTCAACCGCCCTTTCGCTCAGAGCTGTGCTTGGGTGGCGCCTCGCTTTGGGACATGCCACTGCCCTGATTCTTGTGATCGCCTCCCTTCTTCCGGTATTTGCCAGCCCTCTGCCATCCGCCGTCGCCATTTACGACGTCGCTTCGGTGAGTGCGGCCCTCGGATTCCCTTGGTCCCCCGGCCTCCTGACCCTCACCCGGAAATCGGTTTACCGTTTGAGACTTGCTCGACTGGTGGCCCGGTTGCGACGCCCGATTCGACTTATATTGGGGCTGGCGACCCACTCCGACAGGCTGCTTCGAGTCGTGCAACGCCGTGGTGTCACCAGTGTCACTGGGCTTACTTAGTCCTGCCCTGCCTGCACCTTCGGATCCTTGACCCTTCGACCCCGCCGCTTGCCCTTGACGATCGCCTTTTGTCGGATGCTCGGACCTCCGGGTTGGAGCTGCTGGAGGAGTTCGATTTTCGTAAACCGGGGATAGGTGCTGGAAATCTAGCTGTCCTGAGGAACCACCGATCTTATAGTCAATAGCAAGATCGAGTGGCGCGATTATTCCGCTCTGCTGTTGTCTAGGCAGAACCCGCTGCCGAGTTGATGAAGTATACCTCTGGTTCATTGACAGGTCAGGCTGATAAAAGTAAGAAGGCACACCGTACGCAGGACCAGGACCAGGATTCATCATCGCCAGTCGCTCTTTGAACGAAGGCTCGTCCACCATGTGTAATTGGCCCATCGATGGCATGGAAGGCGACGCCGCCGCGGGAGCAGTACCAGCAGCTGCAGTCGCTCCTGTGTTGGTTCCATTAACGACCACAGGGGGCTGTTCGGGAAGAGACAGAGACGACTGCTCGGTTGTCGCGCTGCTAAGCACCGGAGTCAGTTCAGACTCAGTGCCCGATTCATAGGTCGTGCTCGGGCGAGTCGACACAGAATCGCCCGACGAATAAGTCTCGCTTGGGCTTGGCGCAGCCGTTTGACGATGCGAGTTAATCGTGGTGGGATTTAGCAAAGAGCCATTCACGACCAAAGGGCGGGGATTGCTCTTATTTCCCAACGATGATGGTGAGGACGTGCCAACGGACAGTGCCCTGGCGTGACCGGCGGCCGGAGACGGCGATCGTGATACCCTTCTCATTCTTCGGTCGAGAACAGATTGGGGAAGCTCGGTAGACATGTGTCGGCGGCTCGTAGCAGGCTGGTGCAAATCCCCAAATGCAATGCCGTTCGGCGCATTCGTCACTCGTCTACTAGGGCTCGAGGTCTCGGAAAGGAAAGGCCGCGCATGCCCACCCTCATCGGATGGCGGCGGATCACCTGCGGCGTTGGCTGAGGGGGGTGGGCCTTCATCGAACTCCGCTTCATCGGATATGAAGCTTGGGATGGGTATGCCGTTAGCATTGTTCCGCGGAGGGAAGATGGACAGCCCGTTAGGCGGCGTCGGTCCCGTGCTAGAAAAGCTGCCACTGCCGGGCTGGGCAGCTGGTACGGATCTTGAGGCAGGCTGTGACTGCGACCTAAGCGAGCTGCCCGCTCCTGATGTACCTGCCTCCGCGGCAGCACTCGACCGATGTAGACTCCTCCTAAACTCCGTTGGGGCTCCTGTCGTGGCCGCAGGGGTCGACGGATATGTACCATATACTTGATGCACATGACTAGGGGCATAGAACGGCTGACCCGGTTGGAATGACACTCCATACAGGCCGAAAAGTTCCGGGCGGAGCGGCGCGGTGAGCGGGGGGTTGTCAAACGAGTTTGTCCTCGAGCGGTCAGTTTGCCCAGATGATCCCGGCACACGCTGCTGTTGACCCTGCGACGACTGTTTCTGCTGGGGGTTCTGTTGTTGGGATTGCTGATAGGCATGGACCTGCGCGAGGATCTGGTTTTGGTACAATAGGCCATGCATATCCGGCCTTTGAAGTTGCATAGCGAGGGCGGCTTGCAAGGGGTCCTGAGGCACATAGGCCCCTCCACCGTACCACGACAAATCCTGGCCGTTCATATGCGGAGAGTAGATCGGGGTATTACCGTCATACGTGACGCTGGAAGATGCTCTCCTGTTGGCGTTGTTTCCGCGGTAATGGTTGTTCGAATGCCTTCCTCGTCCAAAACCACTCCGGCCTCCGCGACCAGAATGAGTCTGGCTTGAACTTCGCATGAGGATCGGCTGAGGTTTCCGAGTTTGGGTGAACACGCGCTCTTCCTCCTTAGGAAACACGTACTGATCGCAGCACTCCGTCAACTTCGCCTGAGAAATCAATTCGAAGGCTCGTCGGAGCTCGAGATGCAAGCCCTTGAACGAGTATTCGTCCGCGGTATTCCCTAGATTCCTCGTAGTGTTGAACGGTTCCTCGATGCAGAGCCTATTGTTGAGCGCGTGGTGCCAGTTCTTTTCCTTCTTGGTTAAAAGATGCCCTAACCGCACCGATAGTGAATGTTTATCGTAGTCGAACTCGTGAGCATAGA
The DNA here is from genome assembly GCA_034774675.1 of Scedosporium minutisporum. NCBI lineage: Eukaryota > Fungi > Ascomycota > Sordariomycetes > Microascales > Microascaceae > Scedosporium > Scedosporium minutisporum. Next base: position 10,954 of record SJVG01000972.1, read on the forward strand.
ACCGGAAAAATTCGAATAGCAGGTCTCCAAGACTAGACTTGTTCTTCTTTCCGAATCCACGCAGTTGATCCAAGTCGTCGGCGAAAACACTCTCGACGCCGTCTTTATTCCGTAATCGCTGGTGGGGTCGCTGATGGAGCGCAGGGAGCACTGCCGGATCTCGAAGCTGAAGGAACGCGATAACTAAACAAATCCACGTATATGAACTTAATGTACCGCCAAAAGCTGGTAAATCGAAGAGAGAAATAGGTTAGCAAGATGAGTTCACGCGGTCCCGGAGAAGAGTGTGAGGAGTAAATACCGGCATCATTAACCACCCTCCGCCTTGTCCAGTACTTCACGATCATTGCAAGAGGCCGAACCCGCTCATCGATCTCGACATATGTCCGCACCATTCGCGTATTTTCCAGGGCGAGTGTGTTATTGACGTTCATGTCACAAGCCAAACCTAGTTCAGGATCCCACATCTTCACAATGGGGACCTTGGCAGGTGCTATACAGACAACTTTTTCCATGCCGCCTGTAGATTCTTGTTAGCGTTGAGCTTTTGGGAGACACAGCCGCTCTCACGGCTCGCCTGGAAAGGTGAGAGGGCTAATCGGAAAATACATACGCCTAGCAAGAAGTTCCGCAATCATGCAGACACCCTCCAGTTCTTTCCACTCCGTCGTGATGCAAATGTCGACTGAGTAGCATGTTAGCCCCTATAAACGAGATAGGTAGAAAGAACGAAGAATGAAAAGCGAGCGATCATACCATCGGAATCATCAGAGCATAAGAGGTTCCCGGAAGAGCCGAAAAGATGTACTCGAATATCGTGGCCCGGCCACTCATCATTGAATATCTTTTCGAGTTTCGTAACCAATTTCCTTCTCTTCTTCTCAACCGCATCAGTGGGAAGTAACCGATCGTAAAGCTCTCGCATGTCGGTCGTCAGTTTTCGCTCCTCGTCCTCTGTCAGGCGACTCTTTACGGTAGACAGGGAAATCCGCTCCAGCCTCTCGTTACCGATGCTGTAAGGGATCCTCCTTCTCGTATTCATCTGCGCTGTTTCATACTGGCAGCCTCCTAACCTAGGAGGGAGTTGCTTGAGTGGGGGAACCTGGGCGGTCGTCTCCGAATATGCCGAACGGGGTGAGTGGCTATTCGCGGCATTGGGTGATGGCTCCCGGGATTCGAACGAGAAACCGCGAGCGTGTTGAAGCGGCGTGGAGGGGACGGAACTCGAATGGTTCTGGTTATGACTGGCCGCGACTGCCGGTCTCGCCGGGAGAGGGTGGGACAGGTCTGGATTTTTTGGCGGCATTTTCGGCGGGGCGTCTTTGTTAGCTATAACCGCTCTGGGGCCCTTGTCGTTATTCTGTGCTGCTCTATTCCCATGGCCTCCCTGATTGCCTTTACCGGTAGGGTGATCTTTGTTCGACACTTTGGACGCCGACCTCGACCTAGGAGCGGTCTGGGTATGGGGTGGGGAAGAGGCTGCCTGGGCAGGGAGCTGAGGATGTCCACCGCCCCTGCCAGGGGAAACGAGTTTGTTGTACTGAAGAAGTTGCTGGTGATGGAAGAAGGTGGCTTGTTGGGGGAGGAAGAACGGCAAGTATTCGATGCCGGCGGACAACGGTCCAGCCGAGACCTCTGGCTGAGCACAGGAACCAACGCTGCCCGCGGTCGTCGTGCCTACAGGCGGAGTGTGAGGCCAGTGGGCAGGAGAATAGCTATGTTTCGATTCTGCCGCGGTCGACCGACTGTCCATGAAGGGAGACCGGGCTCGTTCTGCCTATCGAATTGGGCAGTGGGACAAGAGTATAAGAAGCGTCCAAGCGAGTAGGAAAATTGATCAATGGGACGAATTCAGGACTATCGACAAAGAAAACCTGACAAGGCGTGGAACTGGAATATACAACAAAAAAAGAAGAGAAGAAAAAGGTTCTCCGAAGACAGTAGGAGCAACGACACTAAGGGTTCGAGACGTCCGTCAAGTAGGAGGAAAAGATCGGGGGTATCACAAGAAGATACAAGAGGAGAGAAACGACAAGGTCGAAAGTAGGGGAAAAAAAAAAAGCGAAGTAGAAGAGGCGGTGGCTGTCGTGATATATCAACACATGGGCATCGACTCGCGCTTCGAGAAAGGGGGTCGGCAGAAACCGCTGGAGGACGGAATCGAGGCCTAAATCACAGCGAAGAAGGATTAGGAACTTCTGTCGAAGGCAACCCGTTCCGAATGCTGTTGGGTCCAATCCAGGCGACGGTTGGCGGGCTGAAGGCCGGCAGATTCTGAGGTTCAAGGGAGAAGGAGGAGAGAAGTGGAAGAGGGCGGAGAGAGAATCGAGGGTCGGATGCTGAGAGGGATCGGAATATGGACAACCGGCATTGGCAAGACGAGGGGTCTAGGGGCCACTGTCGACACGAGACTGAGAAAGGATGCTTATGGCGAGGGCGGGTAGACTGGTAGAGGCGAAGGAGGAAATCAATCGACGCGCTGGAGAGGACGGCGATTTTCTGGATGTGGATTCGAGAGATGGTCGATTGAGGTCGGGAAGATGCGGTGCTTTGGGAGGGTGGGGGG
>SJVG01000973.1:0-13508 GCA_034774675.1 Scedosporium minutisporum
ATGTGGGGGAGGGATGGGGAAGGGTTTTGGATGTGGGTGAGAGGGAGGTGAGATGAACCGTTCCTGTTTGATGCTGAAAGTTCGAGGTTGGAGATAGTGGGGTTCGGGATACAGTGTTTGCACTGTGTAACTTGGTCGCACCTGCAAAGTTCAGATCATGAATCGTGAGATGTTTGGAATTTCGATGGAGGTGTCGAGCATGCCGTTTTCTGATTCCTCCAAATTGTGTCACGTGCATGGGCTGTGAGCCCCACCACGTCCTATTTTCGACTTAAGGCAGAGGTCGTCTTTCGATAAATATCAAGTACTACTTCCCTCCCAAGCATGTCTTCGATTCCACGCCGAGACAACTTCTCATCACCGTTCCTCCCGACATTCATTGGAGCCCTTAATTTCGGAAATCTCGTATCCGAACCAATCGCAGAAATGCCGCAACGGGAGGGCGTCAAAGCACAGCATTGACGGGCGCGGACTTCATCAAGCTTTGGCAAGATTACAGGCAGTGATACTCCTGTCGAGCTTTTAGGTCGCGCTGATCCGGGAGGGAAGGAAGAGATGATGACAATCAGAGGTACGTCAAGACACACCCTAACCTCTAACGAAAGTTTGCTAAGATCGATATTGTGACTGACATAGCAGCATCGCGACGATTGTCCTTCCAATCCGAACGCTCTCGATGATCAATTGACAAGCGGTCAGCTTCGACAACGGGGATCGACTCAAAGCAAACCAGAATTGACGATACTACATAAACGCTACCAGCCCTCCTGAAAGCGGGGTTGAATGGCGCGGGAATGGTGACGAGTGCTTGCATAGGTCGAGACCAACGCCATGTTGGATCCGAGAATTGCAGCTGGCATTCATCACACTTCTCAGCGTTCTTGACCCTCCTCGTGCGCGCAAAAATTCTTCATCTAGTGCGGCCGTTTCTACAAGAACCTAACTATGCCACTACTGACCAGGACCAGGATCGTACGCCAGGCATTGCAGGGTGAGCTGGACCCCCACTGTCTGTATCTATGGCCAGCAAGGCATTACATGGACGCTAACAGCTTAGGCCGCGTTTGGAGACTTTGGCTTCGGCTTTTGGGAAGCGGTAAGTTGTGGCCCTAGATTATTAAATCATCGAGCACTAACCTTGTCTAGCGATGTCCTCGATAAAAGGATAGGTCATCTTGCGGCCTTATGGTGATACAGGACGCCCGGCTACAGATGATCGGGAAAGAAGTCGGCAAGCGGGATAATACAGTCGACGTACACCGAATTCTTTGGGAAGTAATCTGCCTACTAAAAAGGGGATTGGAGTTTGGCCTGCTGCAACCGAAAATTGTTGCGGAGGTCAGGTCGTCATCATTACGAGACTTGACTCTAAAGTCAACATATCTCCATTTTCAAGCTAAAGCATGCCCCAATAACACAAGAGCAAGTCCCTGGCAGCGAGACAATTTCTCGGATCTCACGAAGTATAAATGTACTTTGGGCTTGGCATGTGGCAGGTCTATGCTCATGAACCCACAACGTCCTCATTCAGCCCGCAACTTCCTCGTTCATATCTTCCCCAGCCTAGCTCGGATCCGACTACCTCAGTAAGCTAGGATCATATAATCATCGAAACGAACCCGAACAATGCTCCTTCCCTCTCTGGTGTTCCATGCACCGCACCTTCCAATCACCGCACCTTACAACAGGCGGTAAGGAAGGCGGTACCCGCAGTAGGTCTCGATGCGTTGGAAACTGGTGTCCCCGAATTCGCCCCGATGCAACGGGATAAAGGTTATTCGGCAGAAATGGTTTTCGTCTTCATCTTCCTCATCCAGGATTTCGTAGTTGTTGCCAATGATGTCATGGAAGTTGCTGGTGGGCACATAATGGCCAAAGTTCACGAATCTAATACCATCAACCATTTGTCCAACGAAGTGCCAGCCAACTACGCCCATAGCACAGAGCCGGACCATGCATTGGGAGCTGTGGGTTCACAAAATCAGTTCCATTCCAACAAGGATTATGGAAAAGGGTTCAAGAAGAAAATAAAACAGAAGAGCCGGCAACCCGGATCCTGTGAACGGCCTCCGTGAGAGGCGCACCACGACCGGGACCCACCGCACCCATCTCAAGGGAGTCGGGTTCACCAAAGGGGAAAAGGGAGGACTTACATGAAATCTCGACAACCATCTAGCGACCGAGTCAAATGATTGGCTACCACGAAGGTGAAGTCGGTCAAGTCGCTCATGTGGCCTGGTGGGCAGCGATGGTGGGTGCCTCGGAAAATGTCGAACCAGTCACGGACTGTGATCTGCTGGTGGACAGGAAACTGGAAAGTGGTAGCAGAGGAATTGCTGGAGCCTGTGAATTCGAGGAGTCTGATTTGGAAGGAGCCTGGGTTGCCTGTGTACTCCATACTGATACGGCAGGCCTTTATCCGGCGTTGATTACCGTCTACAACACGATAATCCAGGTTGACCTTGAAGACAACGTGAGGTTTCTCTTGCCCTTCTTGTTCCAGGAACTCGATGAAGCATTGAGCCACCCTACGCTCGAGGACGGCGTTCAGGATAGGAGAGTCTCCGTCTGGGATGTCGTCCGTTGTGAACACTCGATCAGCCATGATTGGGTATTATAATAGTTATCGTAGATAATAAAACAAGAAAAGAACCAGTGAGTTAAGAGAGGTGTGATGTACGGAATATAATGATTATCGTAAGTGAGTTAGAAGAGGTGTGATGTGTGGAATTCGTGATGGACCTTGAGAAGGCAAAGTCCAAGGCATCGACACAGACCTTGGGGGTTATTTATCTTCGATCTCTTGCGTTCACTGCCTATATTGCATTCCAACTCACTCACAACCACCAAACAGGCACAATCATCGGGCAGCATTGTGGTCTCGCTTTTGGCCATCACATATGTGTTGGTACCAGCATGGTAGCTTAGCCCTGCCTTGATTGGACGTCGTCGGCTTCGCTATAAATGGAAAAATGTGTTGGAACCAGCATTGCAAATTGGGGTGATATTGATTGGAAGAGATTGCTCAGCCTTGTGTTGATGGATGTATGTGTTGGTCCTTCTGCCAGGCCATCTTATTGGGCGAAGTTGAGGGTGTAGAAGAGACCATGCGTTCGCCCGTTCGCGCGGCCTTGACGCCTTGGCCCGCGTTAACTTGGATTGAAAAAAGAACAGAAACTGAAAAGAGAAAAAAAGGCAGTTGGTTCTTCGACGTTTCACGTAATCGCTGGGGAAGAGCGGGTAGGGGGCGATATCTATTGGGATATCGGTTCTTGATTGGGGAAGAAGTTTTCTTCCCTGGGAAAAGTTCCCAAACTATCTAGCGTTTCGGTAGAGGTTCGGCAGAAGTCAGGCGGGGAAACCAGCCAATCAGGGCTGGTTTCCCACAATATCCATTCGTCGTTCAAGCTGACTCATCCCCCACATCAGACGTTCATCTCATCCCAGCGCTTACAAACTACTACAACTTCATTCAATCACGCATCACATCAACCCTGTGCTGGGTTGACTCTTGTTTCTTCCAATGGTTCTCAGACTCACGGCAAGATGGCGCCACTTAATATCCCTTACCTCACTCAGGGAGCTCAAGAACTCACCTTCGATGAGTTGCTCTTGGCGAGGGAGGCAGCAGGATTTTCTACGCCAGAAGGGAATGCCATCACAGGCTTCTTATATCCGTTTGACAACCCCATCTTCTTTGTCAAGTTTGGAAACCGATCAGAGGAGGAGATGCTAGCGGAGGCCCGGACGCAACAATTCGCATTCGACAGCCTCGAGAAAATACCAGAAGAGAATCGGAAAGGCATTTATATCCCCAGAATCTTTCGCATCCTTAAAGGCCATGATGGGACCTTTATCATTATGGAACTCGTCTACGGCAAAAGACTCGACGAACTCTCCAAATCCGTCAAGAATTTTAAGGAGATCTCGGGCCCATACTACAATATAATTGCCCAAGCACTTAAACTGTTTTTGTCATTTCCGGTTCCCCCAGATGCCAAACCGGGTCCATGCGGTTGGGGGAAAATCAGGCATGTGTTCTTTAAAGAGCAAGAGGCACCACGCCCATATAAGTCCGTCAACGAGTTGGAACAGCATATAAACAACGTAAGTTCTCAAATAAAATCCGAGATATCTCTGAGTCCGCGTTTCTTGTAACTGACCCCGAGAGTTAGCTTGCTACGTGGTTCAACAAGGGCGACCCCACAGTCACCCTTGAGAGAAAACTACACTTCGTGTACGCTGATCTATACACTGGAAACTTCATGTTCACGGACACCGGTGATCTATACGTAATCGATTTCGAGCACGCTTCCTTTCTACCACTGAGTTTTATGGGGTTCGCTCTTCACTGTCCGTCGAGAATGTCCAAACGTGTCGCTTGCCGCATTAGGAACCAGTTTCAGGATCTCCCAGGGGATAACCTTGCAGTTATGAAGGGGGTTTCCAGTTTCATGCTTATGAGTGACTACAGGCTTGGTGAGTCTTAAACAAAGTAGCGGTCCCTTGAGGCCGCTGAGATGGCATGATAAAACGAGTGCTAATCGACGTCTCTTCCTAGGTCTTCCCTAACGGGAACAGTAGCCATGGGTGGCATCTTGAAACTTTACTATGGCGGGAATATCGATGCATTATGGGCGTTACTTTGGAGCATCGTAATTGATTTCTGGTCTGAAGGGATGGGTTCTGTATCTCTTACTGTCTTGATCTTTTTTTTTGTTCTTTTTCTCTTCGAAGACAATAACCTGTTTGCTGGTATGGATCGCAATCACTCTGGATCTAAACTTGGAGGGTGTATTAAATTGATATTTGCATTTGCTTGAAATAAGATCCCAGTTCCTATCGCTCAGGTAGTCTGGTAAATTAATGGGCTTCAAGCTCATGTCTGGTATTAACTCTGAGCAAGGCGTTGGGTGAGGTGGCTTGGTGACCAGGAATTTTCATTGCAGGAAGCTTCACTAGGAACTGCACCTGCCTGGACATTTGGGCATATTGATTCGAAGGTCGAGTCGAATAATCGGGAGTCCCGCCATTACATATTTAACTTCCCCTACATCTGACGACTTGCTCTGGGCCCGATGTCCTGAAGCCACGGTCGCGCGGTGACGAGAGACATAATATTAAATATACTGTCGCGAATAGAGTATTGGGGAGATGGTGTAGATTCAGTCTCAGAGAGAAACACCTAGTACAGCATCAAACCCAGATCCATTGCAGGCTGCCAAAGCAGGCTTGTTTGCGCCTATGCCTTATGAGGCTCTTGAGGGTTTCCTCGACAGCGTAACACAGTAAAAGACCTTTGCGCAATCGTGGAACAGCGGTCAACGGCCATATTCAGGTGACACTACCGCCTTACTCGCCGAGTATCATTCCAAGTTTGACCTACTCCTGGACGAAGCGGACGTGTTTTTGGCCCAGCGTTCGGACAATCCGCAGCTCAATGCTCTCGTTTCCGAGTTCTTGCGCGAGCTAGAACAATATGATGGAATACTGTTCCTCGTGTGCAGGCATTCGACGAAGCAGTGATAAGCAGGATCCACCTCGCGCTGAACTATAAACCACTCGGGCGGGATGCTCGCAAGGCGGTTTGGGAGTTCTTCCTAACCAGGCCGCGACAAAGAAGGGCAACCCCAATTGCCACAAGAGCGTGATCGATGATCTGGCGGAGAAGAATCTGAACGGCCGCGAGGTAAGAGGCCCCCCTCATGCCCCCAGAATACCAATTCTGACGACTTCTATAGATTAGGAATGCAGTTCTCATAGCTCGGTCTATGGCTGAGTATGAGGAGACGATCGTCAGGGGAGCTCATCTGTACGATTCCATTGCTGCCAAGGAACAATTCCATTATGATTTCCGTGGAGCGGGAGCAGTTGAGAATCTGGGCTCGTATGCTTATAGAAAGGGTGGGAACTCAGTCGCCTACGAAGGCGCGATTCCCAAGACTTTTAACGGCCGTTTTGACTATGGGTTGCCGGCGTTTTAACTACCAGATTGCAAGACAGTGTCCTCTTCTACAGTGATAATATGTCGAAATCTGAATCTGTTCGAATTTTCTGGCAAACGATGTCGAGCGCTTGGGACCCATCCCGTTTCCCGTAGTGGACGGCCGACACGGGCATTATCTGAAGGGCTGCCCCCTCCGGGATGGCCTTGCGAAGGCCTTCACCCACTCAGCAGGCTCCATAGCCGCCATAGACCTCAAGCCGATTGTCTGATTAGCGTTCTTCAACTTTTCCGTGATGCGTTTTCGGTCTCGCATCTGAGCTGCGGCTAATTCACGCATGAACTCCATGGGAAATATCCATTCCTCGTTCTCAAATATCTCAGGCGCCTGAAGCTCCACAACCCAATCGACCCATAAGCGTCTTAGGGCGGAACCGCGACAAGTATTGTCGTAGACGAATGGTACGGACGACACTGGTACGATTCCGGACTCGTGTCGCTTCCAGCGTAGGCTCTTAAGGAGTGGGTCTTCAAGGGACGGTATCCCCAGATAATCCGCGAGGACGAAAATTTCGCAGAGTAGAGTCCACTCCAAATCCTTAAACCTTAACGGATCCATATCAGACAGCCACCTCGCGACAATAGCAAATGCCTCGTCGTTATGGTCCGGCAGCCGTACTTCTTGTTCCGCTGTCTCTCTAAAGCCCCCTTTGAGTGCGGCTTTGAAGAATGATGAAGCTGCGCAGAGTGTTTCGGATTGAAGGCAAAACTTGGTACTTTTCTCTCCTACTAGAACAATGACTTTGCCGTCGTTGGATTTGGCCATTTCGCCGTGCGGGATCGTCGTGCGGGATTCCTACTAGCGGCTTGGGCAGTGAGTCGCACGCAATGTCTTCAGACGCGCGGGAAGCTCCATGGGTCGGTGTTTCGATCTTCTCGCATGTTGATCGACGGTAGAATAGGAATATAAGATATCTGGGATCCAAGTCTGTCAGCTAGGTAGAGGTGGCAAAGGTTGGCACCGCGGCCGTAGTAGACACAAGACTTACAAGGGCAGAGAACTAACCTGTCGCCTACGGCGATGAAGTGCGGCTTGCGTTTCTGAGGGGGCGTCGACGGCGGAGAACGTCGATAACAGGCAGACGAACCTCTGGCCTCGCCCACGTTAGTCGTGTCGCTGCGCTCGCACCTGGCGTACTTCCGTACACTCATGGTGTTACTAAGGCGCGTGACACAACACGTGATGCCACCCATTTCCTGCCCAATAGGATTGCGCGCCCAGACCCTCAAACGCTGGTCGGAAAATGACCAGTGAATGTGGGGCTGCTTCGGTGATCCATTTCATACAGGTGACGCCAACCGCCAGCGGTTGGCCTAAAGGAGCCCTGAGGAACGAAGCGGCACCTGAAATCCTAGCAGGGCCGGGTCCCGGCTGGTGGGGGTGGCGGAGTTGAGAATGACCTACCTGGGCCCAGGTTTTCGGCTACACACTGTTAGCCCCTGGTTGTGGGCGCCTATCTGTGTGGCCATGTAGTCTAAAATAGAACGAATCGAATTACATTTCGGCCCCTGAGACCCCAAAGTGGTGGTAAGCGGCTGTTTGGCAATCCTACTTCCGTGTGAAGCCCCCAATCAGCCTCCAATCAGACCCCAATCAGACCCCAATCAGACCCCAATCAGCCCCCAACCAGCCCCGAGTCGGACGACGCAGACCGGTTCCAGGTCCGACCGAAATCCCGGCGAGCGGTGTGGCGGAGTTGGCAGTAGCCACCCATCCCGGATCTCGGCTTCGGGTTGCATACTGTTTGTTAGCCATCGGATGGGGTCTATATGCATAGCTATTGAGCCAAAAATAGAATGAACTGATTTTCATTGTCCACGCAGGAGTCGTCGACTCGAAGCCCGGCAGGAAGCCGCACATCTCTTGTATGAGATTCTGTCTCGCCCACAAAATATTTCACGTCGAAATCGGCACCGATTCTCCCCATGTTCTCGACTGGATAGTCCCTTCTCAAGATTCCTTCCTTCTCCATCGCGGGATTGAAAGACTACCAAAGTCCGTGTCTTCCCCTGACGGAAATCCTTTTGTCTTTTGCAAACACTCCCTCAACACCCTGGCTTGCTCGTTGACGATGGCTTCATCTCGTGACTGGGAGGTGCACAAAGACAAGATACGAGAATGGTATAATATCTACCCTGCTCGCGTCATTGTGGGACTACTACGGCAAGAGGGCTTTCCTGTTGAGTAAGTATCTAGCATTCATTTTCTTTTCAAATTATTTCTGACCGTGAATCTAGCCTCGAGAAGCTCCGTTATAAGTTTAAACAATGGGGCTTTAAGAAAAGAGACATCAGTGAAATGCTACCGCATGATACTAGGACAGTGACGACGAGAGACGAGTCAGTCCGGCGTGGACGGTCCCTGGAACGTGCCCTACGCAACAATATTTCAGATAGACCTACAAACCCAGCTCGCCGGCGCTTCCGGTGTCGGTCTGATTCTCTCTGTAGTCGGCCATCTCGATCACGCAGTCCGGAGCGATGCCTATTAGACGAAGGACAGCGCCAAGCCTCTTCTTCGGCCGGGTATTCCGAGGAAATCACTGAAAGGCTGCAAGTAAAAGTAGAGTCGTCTGACCAAACGGTTTCTCTTGAGATGGCGCTAATTACCTTCTAGGAAGCGGAAGTAAACGACAGTACTAAATATACGCGAAGAGCTGCTGGTCCGTTCTCAGGAATGCTGGTTGATAGCGGTGCTCCTATTAGCATTGATGGAAAGGACTACATTAAGTACCGTGTATTATATGAGATTCAGTGAGCAAATTCGCGTTACGCTATATAAAATTGGTATCTATCATCCAATCCTCGCACGAGTCTAATATTCACTTAAAACAATGTAAGGCGTGACCACTTCCGCCGTCATGACTCTCCTCGGCAGCCCCTCTGGCGTCTAACCGAGATGGCTACCGTCCTGCTTGTCGTCAATGATGGTAAATATCATTTCTCACTGGTGGAGGATCGAAATGGTATTACCCCGTTCCAAGGGAGTGATTATGAATCCGGCTAACTGGATCATGTTAAATTCTATTCTGGTATCTGTGGGGGTATTGCGATGAGATGTGACAGTGACATGATCAAGTCGTTGGTTTCCCGACAGCATTGGTAGCGAGATCCTTTACTATTCGCAATAGTGAAGGACTAGTGAGCTCTACAATTACACGAAGTTGAGAGAAGAAACTGGGCCATTGTGTTCCGCTATTTCGCAATGACAAGCAGCCTTATTCATCAGAGCTGCCAATAATCGCTACTGCTTACGCCGACCGGGGATCACGCCGTGTACCAGTAGCCAGTATTATTTGCGACAAAGCCCTATGACGAATCAAACGACCCATCACTCATTTCCGAGCCAAACGATCTCGTCGCTACTGTAGACCCGCTTGCAACCCTCAGTTTCTCGTCATCTCCCGTCTCACCACATTGCTTCCCACCCAGGGGAAAAGGCACAAAGCCATCATCAATCATGGCTCCAGACAAAAAGAGTGTCCACGCTAGAATATCGCACCATGGCCGCTGGTGCTGGCGCTGTTTGATTCCGTCCTTTCGTGGCTCGGCCCCCCCGCCCGGGGGGGGGGGGGGGGAGACTAGATGATAGGATAAATGAGTGTGTGCTCTATGTCATCATGTAGCCTATGCAAGCATCCCACGCGTTTTTATGTACTATAAGAAAACAGAATGAGAGGAGATCTCGTCGTCAAGGCCGTGTAAATGAAGCACCATGAGTTAACTGACTACTTCCAAACCTATCTAAACTTATGGAAAGCAGAGCCCTTGAGGAGGAGAAACCACTACCGGAATCAAGCTTGGGAGGACTTGGGAGGAAACTGGGGCAGGGCAAAGTGTTTAGGCACCAGGAGCCCGTCGGAAGCTTCCCAGCGGATGGGGAACTTCGGGTGGCTAACGTTGAGTTTGTATCTCAGCCGCTTTGAAAGATTTGGAGAAGACTACAAAGGAGTAAGGGTTAGCTGGTGAAAATACTGAAGCTCTTCAGAGATTATAAAACGCCGATAAGGAAAGTGCGATGTTGAATAAAGGAGAAAGTTTACTAGAATGAATTAGTGGCACTATTAGTAGAAGGGAAGGGCTGCCCCAGGCATGGATCCGGTAGAAGGCGCCTGGGCTTTGAAAGGAGCGCGATCGGCAGTGATGTACTGAGCGCTGACAGTACGATGCCCAGCAAACCTCGCCATGCAATGCTGAGAGTACTCTAAGCCGTAGAAAGTGGTCATGTTTGGGGATGAGGTAAAGGCGTATATTTTGCGCGTAGCTGGAGCAGCGTATTCTGGGCGTTCAATTTCTCGTCGTGGCTACTGGGGTAACGTAGCCTCCAGGCGTTCAGCACACTCAATGAGTTGCCGTCTGCACATTTCGGAACATATCCGCAGTGAGGCACAAAACACTTCTGCAGACAAATATTCTCAAAGTCGGGATAGGCAGCCAAAGTGACCTGTACACTTCTTGATGGGTTGCCTGCCAGGTATTGGACCCGTGAACACTTTTATCTTGGGCGATGCGTGGGAGTCTGATGCCCTTTGATGAATAACCCAAAAAAGATGCGAACTAGTAGACCGGATAAATATATTTCCGGAATGGAACGGTTTCATGGCCACTCCATGTTTTGGGCAGGTCGCCAGGGTGAGGAAATAAGGAAATAAAACTAACCATCTTTTTTCTCGCCCTTCACTCGAGCAACGTCGTCACTCGAGTCGCAAAGAAAGAGTTATGGGGCGCTCGAAAATTGAAATTGATAACACAGCTTTAATGTTAGACCAAACATGTTATCCGTTATCATCCGTCTGGTACGTCTGCCTTGGTCACTGGCAGTTCTCTACCTGTCAAAGCTATGGGGCCTTCTGCATCACTTCAATCGCACCGCAGAGATCAATGCGCCTGAGACAGATGTCACCAAGACCACCACTCCAGAGATCAATAAACCAGAGGCAGGAACTCTGGGACCCAATACTCAGGGGTTCCCTGCAGTTACCGACGACCAATACAACCAACTCAGGAAACAGTTTGTCGAATCGTTAGACTTGGATGCAATCTGCGGCCTGGCATCGCGGTACAACAATGGCAAACCGTGCCAGGTTGTGAAAAAGGCAAGTGGCAGCTTTAATATCTGCTTTTTTGTCGAGTTTGACCAGGAGGGGCCCAAGTGGATTGTCAGGGTCCCAATTGAGCCTGCTCTCGACAACCCCTGGGATAAGTTGTTAAGTGAAGTCACTACGATGCAGTAAGCATGCCTTTTTTTTTTTTTTTCTTCTGTCGACTTTGGACTACTGCTCATATGACATAGATACCTCGAGCGCAACACCCAGATCCCCATCCCTCACGTTCATGCCTATGGACGCAATGCCAAGTTGGCCAAAACCGACGCCCGAACGCAGATGTTTATCATCATAGACCTCATTCCAGGCGAACCGCTTAATAAGAACCTACTGATCGAATCTGAAGAGGAGCGCCGACGAAACTTCTACTCTCAGCTGATCGATATCTTGATTGAGCTTAGGAAACTCGAGTTCCCCCTAATAGGCTCCCTTATGCCAAATCCTGATGGCAGCCAACATCCTGTTTTGGGCCCCCTCATCTCCATGTCTGCCGCCACGCTTCGGTTGCCGCCTCAGCCAGCCCTGCCTTCTGCCAAGGAATACATGAGATACCAGTTCAGTCTTGTATCGGGTTTCTTTTCACCGCCAGTTAGCGACCATACTGTGGATGACATCAGGTTAGAAGTTTTCGCTCTGCATAGTATAGAGCATATATTTCACCAGGTTATCAATCCTCAGTTAGACGACGGCCCCTTTGTGTTGAATCATCTAGACTTGCGGAGCCCCAACATCATTGTGAACGAAAACTTACAGGTTCAGGGCATAATTGACTGGGAGTTCACAACCACCGTTCCGCGCCAACTCTTCACACCGCCATCATGGATTACCGGCCATGATTCGATCGAGACAGACAGGCAGATACACGCCGAGTTCCGCGACGTTCTGGACAAGAAGAGCAAGACTAGTAGCCTCTGCGATCAGCTCAGAAGGGAATGGTACAGCACATTGGATGCTTCTGGCAAGTCAGACAAAACAGACATGGCATTTTGTGTTGCTCATATACTGCAACGCCCTACCGATGCGACCGAAATATTTTGCGATTTCTTCGCCCCTAAGCTGTCAGATAAGAATCTCGGCGATATGACATCTGAATTTTTCAACAAACATCAAGAGCTTGCAGTAAAGGCACAACATCGCGCAGAGCAGTGTAAGCGCTACGCTCAGTACTTAAAAGAGAATGGATTGTACGAGACCGAAGCAGACAGGCTGCTTGCCGCATCCAAAGCGTTAAAGGAAAAATGGGGTTGGACATAGAATCAGTATTCCTTTCTGCCACTTGTTAGAACTAGGCATTCTTGCCGTCTTGCTCCTTTAGCTTCTTCTCCTGCTCCTGTAGTTCATGTATCTTCAGCCACAGATGTCCAAGGTTTTCTTCCTTTTCCACTCGTCTGCGTTTGTAATCCTTCTTTTCTTCCTCTACAGATTTGGCCTTGGCCTTGTTTCTTTTGCTCCTTGAGCTAGAGGCGCTCCCCGACATCTGACGTAGGTTTGCTTGCTCGATGGTATTGATGAAGAGCAAGATATCGTCCAGTTCTTGTTGCTCCTTGGCCACATCGGCCATTATTTCGCTCATCCTCTTTTTGATATTTTCCAACTCCTTGGCCGTCCAGTCCATGGTGATAGTAGTTTCTGTAATTTTCCGTTGGTTCTGTTGGGGCTGTCGGTTGGCTGCAGCTGAGACTGAAGTGTGTCGAGCTTGATGACGTTGAACTGTGGGTTGAGAAAGAGATGAAATAGAGTTGTAGTATAAACTACAAGGTAAAAATGGCTCTATGATTGAGCTACTGATTCATGCTCTTGCTTCTTGCGGTTTGGAGATGATGTAGAAGAGAAGAGGAGAGGAGGCCGAGAAAGGAGGGCAAAAGCGGGGAATGCGAAATGTTGGAAACACCAATTACGGTTCATTCCAAGAGTCAGAACAAATTAGCGTCATCTTCATTGATAGTATCCCCTTCATCTTTGCACAACATCTCCCTAATCTCCGGCTTTCCTCCAAACGCTCCCTAGAGCGGGAGCGTCTACAACACATTCAATTCTGGATCTCAAGTCATGGTACAGCTATTCTGTCAAAATTGCTATTGTCAACCGTGGTCTATAACCAGTACAAAGGACGCTCAAGGAGAATTATTAATGGTTAGAAGCAAGTTGGCGAGTGGAACAAAGCGAAGAGTTTCTTTTTTGATTCCTCCAAATTTACAGTCTCACTAATTGAATTTATCGAAAATGGATATACAGGGTCGACAGGAAACTGCTCCTCTTTACCCGCCCTCACGGAAAAGAACTCCGATCTATCGACGAACACACGGCCCATAGTTACCACAGAGACTGTAGGATATCACTGCGCAGGAGCTGGGAGCTGAGGCGAGTGCGGAGCATCCGCTTTATATTCACATCGGGAT
>SJVG01000974.1:0-13490 GCA_034774675.1 Scedosporium minutisporum
GACTATTGGAGTGAGAGCGTGTAGGAAAGGGCGTGTAGGAATTGCTCATGTCCATCAATCACACCTGGTTGCCTGGGTGTTATATAGAGTTGGGGATTGATCGATCCTCTGGCGTTGTGGGAATTTGGGCATAGATTAGAGAACATATCATGCTATTTAACATACTGCCATACATACTATTTACAGGTCTGAATAACCTTTCAAAAGGAACACTCTGTTTCCGATGCTGTAGGGCTCTTCTTCACGCTCTGTTCGGCGTGAAGGTTGAAGGAAGTTGGTTCTGTGGCTTATGTGCGTGCCAAGCCACAAAACGCCACATTCACTTCCAACGACGAGTCGAGTCGCGCTTTCCACACTAATAAAAACAACATAGAGAGTTAGTTAAGGAAGGAGTCGTCCTCGATTCTCACCATTATCACAATAGGAGACAACTCGAAGAGATTAATAGTTTCATTCTCGTCAATAGAGTATCTGTTAGCACTTATTCCTTCACTTCTTTCTTATTAGAGCTGCACTAAGATACTCTCAAGAGGACCTTCCTTCCCGGCTCCTTCACACGCACGCGACTCGGCCTCATTCTATAGTAGTTGCAATAAGCTTTTTCTCCTTCCCAGGAAGAGTTTTACCTCTCATCTTTTTCGACTAAAACGACAGACTCTCTAAGTGAAAACGGCAAACACTCAGGGTTGTTCAACCTATCAAAGCTGAGGAAGGGGCGGACCAGCTTCATTTCAAGAAAGTTGTCTTGAGGAGCTAACAGCTTTTTCTTTGCCTTCCGTCTCATCTCGTTAGACATCTTACTCTCTTGCTACAGATTCATAATCCCTATTTAGGGTGTGAAAAGCCCTTCAGCTTCAGAGTCAACTGTCTATTCTGCGGAGTTGCCTGAAAAGGAGTGAGCGAGAGTGGTATGTGCTGCTTTCCTTTACCATAGGTGAGCAGGCCTTTTACGTGGCTAACATAATATCTCTAGGGATACACGGCTGCTTCAGTTCCCCCTAGTTCTTGGTATACACCGGAAAGCTGGAATGTATCTATAGAGCTTGTGGCTCTCGGACTGGCACTCCCTCTCTTCCTGGCTGCTGAGGGAGACTGGAGAGGACCCTATGTAGGCTGCTAAGCTTTAAGCACTCTTAGCCCATGCCTTCTCCCCTAGAAGGAGTCCTCTTCGGCGAGGACTCTAACATCGTTGCCGAAGCAGTGCCAAGAAAAGACGACGTTAACTCTATAACTCGGGGCTCAACCGAATGTCCCATCTTTGCGAGCGCCAATGAGGTAGAAGCCCTCGACAGCGTGGAGTTCGATGATTTCATTGTCTCGGATTTACTCGATCACAGGGACAGCCGCCTCAGTACCTCTGTAGTAACCTCTTCCTCCAAACGCCGGAAGGTGAACGAGTCAAACGCATGGGTCACTTCAGAGTCAGCCACACCTCAAGTCGTGCCAGAATTTTCTGAGATTTGTGAGCCTCTCTATGATACCGATGGAGTGCGCGTGGGAGAGGTCTTGCCAGATCACATTACTACCATTCTGCCGAATCGCATTAGGGTAGATGTTCCCGAGACGACCCTCGTCTCCCCGGAATCGCGATATGAAGGCTTCGTGCCACCAGCTCCTCACCTTTCCGAAGAGAAGGCCTCGAACGCTTTACTGAAAAAGCTCGACGAAGATGCCGGCGCTAAGAACTCCACATCCGAGTCGGAAGGGGAATTCCTCGAAATATTGCTTGAAGACTTTTCGGTATACAACGACTCCACATGGTCCGGCGAGGAAATGCGTCCCCTACAGTATTTGAATGCCAAGCAGACCCGATACGCCCGCCTCCTCTTTGACGGTGTCCTGAAAGTCGGCGACGCGAGGTACTTTGTCGAGAGAGTCCCGTTCGAAGAGCTTTCGGTCGGCAACTACGGCGTCGAAAATCATTCTGTCGACGGTCAGATCTGGATCCGGTCCCTGAGCAACGCTAGGGCCGGAAACAACGTCTACTACCGGCTCGGACAGCCCGCGCGGTGCTACGCGCGTTTCTTTTCGGATTTCGTGTGGATAGCCAATTTTGCCAAGTACTTTGTCGACTATCTCGAGGCCCTCCACCAGGATGGGAAGCGGGCTAGTATCTACGACTTTAGGAAAAACTTCTTTACGTGGACGTCACGCAAACACTCACGGTTGCTGGCTTTTAAACAATGGTTCTCCGTCTACGGAAAGCAGGATTTCAGGGTCGCCGTGTCGGTGAACGTCGAGTTTCTTTACAAGGAGACGTGCGGTGTTCTCTCGCAAAAGGTTGCGTTGAGCCAGCGCGTTTTCCGCGAGGTTCTTACGTTTACGGAGTACAAGCCGGTTGGTTCCATTCCTACGAAGCGCGCCATGGAAACCCCGCCGTCTGTGTCACCCGAAACCACCGATCCCAATAATGCGGATGTTCCACCGACTATTGTCACCCCTTACATAGCGCATTGCTTTAGCCATCTTCCTTGTGGTCCTGTGATGAAGGCGGTTGATCTCGATCCAACGGTGGAGAAACTCAGAGCGAGTGTCACGGATGGCGTCGGTCTCGAATTGATCCGGAGAGCGATGGAGGATGGTGAATCTAAGGGTCCACCGCCGACTCAAGCCCCTCTTTCTGAGGGCCAGCGGGAGCGGATGCTGGAGAGCATCAAGCCGGGCGATACCATTTCTATCAAGCCGGATCATCCCTCTCTAAGTAAATGGGCAGAGGAAGCGCCCCACGGGGTAAACAAGGCCGATAATAGATGGTTCGGACTTGTGCAGTCCATCGAGAGGTCGCGCAGGGGCAATCGCTTATTCCAAATCATCTGGTACTACCGACCCCTCGACACAATTTGCAGCGTGCAGAAATATCCCGTCCCAAACGAGCTCTTTCTATCGAACCACTGCACGTGTAGCGAAGGGCTCGAGATTGACCAAGACGATGTCTTGGGTGTGCACAAGGTTGGCTTCTACCCTGCCCTGGAGTCTAATGCCGAATTCCTATGCAGGCAATCGTACGATATGGAGGAACGTCGGTTCACTACGTTCAAAGACGGCGATAAGCTCTGTGCCTGCCAGAAGGAAGGAAAAGAAGGAGCCGAGCTTGAGAGGTTTTCTGAGAATTACCGACGTGGCGATACAGTGCTTGTGGAGCTGAAACGCGGCGATACGCAGCTCGAGCCTTGCGAGGTTGTAGGGATCGATCAAGATACTGGGCAGCATGTTCAGCTGCGCCGCCTCTTTCGTCGGTCCGTCGTGGATCCCACTGCTAAGAATGCGAGACCCAACGAGCTCGTCTACTCCGAAGAGACTGTGGGGAAACGCTTCTCTTCGGTAAAGGGGAAGTGCTTCGTGAGGGTAGTAGATGCTGGAAAGCCCATCCCGGTGCCGTACAACCGCGACGGCGTGGGCCTCTTGTTTTACATGACCCACGAGCTTCGTGATGGAGCCTGTTGGCCTTTGGACTCTCCTCCGCCTTCGTTGAGACAATCGTTCGCTCCAAACACTCCACGCCCAAACGCTCGAGGGAAAAGAGTCAAGGGAGAAAAGTCGAAGAAGAAGATGAAGAAGAGGCTTATGGGCCTTGACTTATTTTGCGGTTCGGGCAACCTAGGTCGCGGCCTGGAGGAAGGCGGCGCAGTGGAAATGCGCTGGGCGAACGATATCTCGGAAAAAGCGATTCACACGTACATGGCGAACGCGCCCGAACCGTCGCGTGTTACCCCGTTCTTGGGGTCCATCGACGCGCTGCAAGAGAGGGCTATTCGAGGCCAGTTCAGCAACGCAGTCCCTAAGGTCGGCGACGTGGGCTGCATAAGTGGCGGCAGTCCATGTCCCGGCTTTTCGCGACTCACGAACGACAAGACGACACCGATGCAAAGAAAGAACCAAAGCCTCGTTGCCGCGTTTGCCTCTATGATCGACGTCTACCGCCCTCGCTACGGCATCCTCGAAAACGTCGTAGGCATCGTCCAAAAACGCGAACTCAAACACGAAGACGTATTCTCCCAGCTCGTCTGCGCCATCGTCGGCATGGGCTACCAAGTGCAAATGCTCTTCCTCGACGCCTGGTCCTACGGCTCCTGCCAATCCCGAAGCCGCGTCTTCCTCGTCTTCGCTGCCCCCGGAGAATTCCTCCCCGCCATCCCCGTCCCTTCGCACTCGCACCCGCCTCACGTCAGGAACGCCGGCCTCGGCAGCCTCGGCAACGGCGAGAAGATGACCACCCGAGAATTCCACGACGCGTATGCATTCAAATACTGCTCGGCCGAAGAAGCCACCGCCGACCTGCCCTACTTGTACGACGGCAAGACGGATTACTGCATTCCCGCACCGGACCACGTTCCCTCCGCCACGATGACGAAACTCATGCGCGCCCAAGTACGATGCATCCCACGCTTCCCCACCGGAATGGGCTTCTCCTCCACCTGGAACAACGGCCACGGCCGCATGACACCCCCCGAACGAGCCCTCTTCCCCACCGCGGGCGTAAAACGCGTCACTAAGTCCTCCCTCGCCTGGACGCGCTGCCGCCCCGCGCGCCTCTTCCCCACCGTCACGACGGCGCAATGTCCCGTAGACTTCAAAACCGGCGGGCAGATCCACTGGGCCGCCGAGCGGTTCCTGACTCTCCAGGAGAGTCGGAGGGCGCAGGGGTTTCCGGACGACGAGGTCTTGTTGGGGTGTACGAGGGATAGGTGGAAGGCTGTGGGGAATAGTGTTGCGAGGGAGGTTTCGCTTGTTTTGGGGCTTTCGTTTCGCGGGGCTTTGTGGGGGATGAGCGAGGACGATGACGATCGTGGAGAAGTTGGAGGCATTGATACTCCGACGACTTGCGAAAGCAAATCTCTTCAGATGATCGCGGCGCTTAATGGGCTTGTGGTGGCGGAGCAGAAGAGGGGCTTGGCGTGGCCGTATGTCTCGCCTGCTTCTATACCAGCCACGAGGAGCTGTTCTCGCGACGTCAAGAAGGTTCATGTCCCGATTGGGCTTCGTGGGGAAGACGACGACGTTCTGATGCTCTGACCTTCCCCCTTTCTTTCAGCGTCTTAACCACCTTTTGGACGACCAGACTTAGATCACCTTCTTCCGACACCATTGCCTTCGACGAGCATTGCTTTCGACAAGCATTGCCTTCGACGTCTTTCTTGCATCTTCTGGCAATCTCGTTTCGATTTCTTGGCGTCGATACTGATACCCAGATTTTTTGCATCATATCCTTCTCATTGCTTGGCATAACGAGTATATATATATAGAGTTTTTCTTTTCTCTTCTTTTGAAATATACGAATATACATTACTTACCTCGCCAAGAGCGATTCAAACAAAATGGGAGTCACCTCATCTCAGTCCGATGATGAAAACGTGGAATGGTCTTAATTGATTTCTGTGGCATGTACGCACAAGTCCTCCCCATTACCAAATCTTAAGCGACCCTTGTTTTGTATTATGGCCTATGCTATGTAGTCCTCTTAAAAATGAAGATTGCTTGGATAACACTCCGTCCCTTTTCTCTTGAATTATTAAAATGCCACAAAGGAAATGATCCCTTCCTCCAGAGGGAGAGACTCTTTTTTTTTTACTTGTTTTCTTATTCTTTTTCCGGCTCTTAAACCCTAACAGTAGCCGTAACCGTCTCTGTCTCTGTCTCCGTCTCAGTCTCCCTTACTGTGACGGTCACAAACACCGTCGTAGGGGCGACGTCGACCTCTTGCGCACTAGCCTCCTCGGGGTGCAGGAAATTGAAGTCGATGGGAATGCTCACGGGGATATCGATGACGTCAAGGACACCTGTAGGGGTAGGAAGGAGGGGAGCTTCCGTCGTCGGCGTAGTGTCGTCGGTAGGCTCAGGCTCGGCCACGGGCTCACTCGTGGGAACCGGCTCGCGCGCAACCGAGGAAGCAGGCTCAGGCTCCGGAGTCACAGTAGGACTAACGACAGGAGTCTCCTCAGCGGGCTCGTCGGCAGAGGACGAAGGGGGTTGGAGGATATCAGAGAAGAACGAGGAGAACTCGAGACCCTCAGTAGGAATGACCGGGGTGGTGACCGCGGGGGCGGTAACAACGGAAGTCACGGTAATTGTAGGGCGAACGGTGACAGAAACGGTGACTTCTTCAGCAGGCTCATCCTGTCCGGGCGCTGTGGGATCGGCGCCTCCCTCGCTGGGCAGGCCCAAGATGCCACGGGCGACAGCCTCATCGTAGCAGCCGACAATGGCGCCTTCGGTGGTGTTCATAGGCAGAGCGAAGCACTTGGTGCCAGTTTCGCAGGTAACGATATCGAAAGCACCGCTTTCACCGCAAACGCCAATGTTGCCCCCAATACAGGCAATCTGGTTAGTGGAACAGGAAGAATCGGGTTTGATGCCGCTAAAGATCTCGTTGAGATTCTGGGCAATCTTCAAGTTGTCCGCCAATGTATCAGGAGATACGACGGCCGTAGCACTGGGAAGCACAGTCTCCATGGTCGGCACCTCTCGGTTGACAGTGCCGGTTGGGGTGATGGAGGTGGAGGTCTCTGATCCCGAAGCCGTTTCTGTAGCTGTGACATCTCCGGTAGCAGTAGCTTTCTCCGCAGAGGTCAAGGTTGCCGATCCCGAAGCTGTTTCTGAAGCTACAGCATCACTAGTAGAGGAGGCTTTCTCGGCAGACGTTGCCTCGGAGGTCGCTGGGGCGGAGCCGGTCTCTGTAGCCGTGGCATCTCCAGTAGCGGTAGCTTTCTCCGCAGAGGTTGACTTGGAGACGCTTTCCGAAGAGGACACCTCTACGCTGGTGGGAAACGCTTCAACTGGGACATCCAAGTCAGAAGTCGAGCTAGCTGATTCCGCCGTCGTCGAAAGACCCTCGCTGGTTTCCACGGTTGTTGCGGAGCTAGCAGCATCAGAGGCGATAACGGTTTCCTCGGGAGCGGAGCTAGACAATCCAGTGGGTGTCGTGCTAGAGATGTCACCATTCGCAGACCCAGTCTCCTCGGGTAGCGAGGTAGTCTCGGTCTCTCCCGGAAGAGAAGCGGTAGACGAGACCTTCAAGGAACCAGTGCCAGTTTCCGTTTCCTCCACCACAGAGCTTGCCTCGGTAGCAGACACGTCTTCGATGGGGCTTGGAGTAACCTGGACGTCTCGGTCGGGAGACTCAGTCACGGAAGATTCATCAGCCGAGGGCGTACTGCTGGTTTCGGGGGCAGGTTCGCTAGATGACACAACCTCCTCACCAGAAGTGGGAGCAGAAGTGAGCAGCGGCTCGGTAAGTGTGTCAGTTGGCTTGACCGAAGCGGTAATCTCAGCCTCCGTACTTGTCTCACGAGAGGGTTCGTCTGTCTGAATCGGCGCGGCATCGCTCGAGCTGGAGATGGGGGGTTCACTCGATGGTTCCTCTGTAGGGACCGCCGTAGCATCAGGTGACAGGGTAACTATGATGGGACTTGGCGTCTCGTCGGGGAACCTAGCACTAATGTTAACGAGAAGCTCTGAGTACTGCAGCTGGGGGATAAGAGAAACTAACTCTTGGGGATCAGAGATGATCGGGCCATCGAGATCAGTGCTGGGGTCGACTGGATCATTGCCATTACCGCCACGAAGGCCTCCGACGTCAGTTGCCGAAGCCGAAGCCGCGCTCGACTCGACTCTTCGGACTCTAGAGTGAGAGTTAGAATGAAGTTCGGCTTTGAAGAGAGGGGAGAAACGGCAGTCCCACCTTCTGCCCTGCCAAAGAGGGCCAGCCTCTACGGCTTGGGAGAGGGCAAGAAGGCCCAGAACCGAAGCGGATACGTTGATACGCATATTGAGAAATGGTTTGTTTCGCTTCTGTCAAAGAGAGCGGAACGGTAATGTCTCGAACGAGAAGAAGTGATCGGATTCCTTCGAGAAGTCTAGGATGGGATGGGGAAATAGTAGGACTCGAAGAAAGTTTGAATAGGAGAAGAATAAAGGGTTTGTTGGGTAGGCTGGCTCTACCAGGAACAATTGAAGAATAGGTTAAAAGGTGACAGAGATGAGTTGTAGAAAGAACAATGTTCTCTTGTGTTCTCAATGAAAGTAATGAATGATGGTGAGAATGAACAGAGCTGCTTGAAACAACTTGAGGCGCAAGGTTGAGTCAAATGCCAGCTGAGACGGAACCTGCGATGAAATGATGGTCGGTCACAGAGTCACAGAGCAAACTTGTATGTTCCACTTGGTTCTAGGAAAGATATGAACGAAGCTCGCTGTTCTCACAGACTGTGGTGACCAAGAAGGAACAAGGCACTTTGAAGGTGAAGAGATGATAAGCAGAACCACAAAAAGAAAGCAGAAGAAAAGGAAAAACTTGTGGCTACAGAAAGAGTGTAAGGTAGAAGTGAATGCAAAACTAGTAGAGAAAAGAAAAGAGGAAGGGTAGAAAAGAGAGAATCTCCTTCTGTCAGTTGACATATGGTAGTACTATCTGGATAGCAAGAGTGTGGACACGAGAGCAGAGCTTGAGGAGGCAGACGGAGGTCTTTGTATGAAGCCGAGCCGCAGCCTTCCTCTCCATAGGTCCAGGATCCATCGAGACCATGCAGGCCAGTCCCTGCCTTATTCACGAACTCGGCGGTGCTCGGGTGGGCGCCAGAGCTAGGTGGAACGACACACGTAGGCTAGTAACGAGTTGGTCGTCTCATCTTGACCTTTGGTCTTCGCAGCTTGACATCCAGCGGCGGGAATCTGTATCCCTGGCCCACATCGTCCCAGATCGGACACCATGGTGCGCCAGTACGATGACTCCATCCCGCTGTTGCCAATGTTAGCTTTGCACATGGTTCAGAGGTTAAGCAAGTATTGATTGGGGGGAGCAGGTCCGGAGGGCGACCGGGATGCAGGCCAGACAACTCGCGTCAAATACAAGTACGAGGCGAGATTTAAGGAGCAGTTTGGGGTCCCAAAACAATGTGATCATTGACGGTGATGGGGCAGAAAGAGTCCGAAACGACCTTGGACAGCGCGTAGTGCATATCTTGCAAAAAAGGACCCCGGGATTCGTTCCCTACTACAGGCCGAGAGTGGACGAGGGGTAAATTGGCTCGTTCCCGATTAAGCGCCTCTTGTCTGAGGTCGCCATGGCCGGAGCCGTTTTCTTTGGGCCCTGCATGGTCTTTCTTCGATCGTCCCTGCTTTTGTCTTGGTTCGCCGGGCTTGTTGGAGTTTCCAAATTTAGCGGGTTCGTAGGCGCCAGAGCTTTCCCATTGGTTGGGGGGCGTTGGGCATCTTGTGTGGGCAGGAGCTACGGGAGTGTCAGGGGGCGTGCGGCTTGCGAAACTTTGCTGCTGGCCAATCACTGGGCCGCTGATCTGTTGGGTTGTACTGCTGTACCTTTTCGGACCCTGGTGGGGCAGGCGCGAGCTGACTGCTGTCAACCAATTGACGGCTTCGAAAGCTTGGGTGGAAAGGACGAGCTTCAAACCCAGGAAGGGACAAATGAGGATGGCTTCAATGCTGGAACCGTTTATTCTGGCTCACCTTGGCGATAGCCAAATGCCAAATGGTTGGATAAGAACTCACAGTGACCGGTCACAGCTCTCAATAGCATTTAATGAAACAGTGCTCGCTCTACCAAACAAAGCACCTGTCTGGTGTTGATTGTCCGATTTCCTATTGTCAGAGAGAACAATGGCAATCATCGTTCGACCCATCATCGACCTCGTATTGCTCTCGATCTAGCGCAAGCCTAATCAGAAATATTCAAAGATTCGAAGATCTTCCAAGTCTATGCTTTATTCCCCAGAAAGAATTATGCTATGCTATGCAGTCCCAGTTCCATCCCATCATCAACCCGGCCTCCAACTCCGACCCCAACTGTCCCACCCAGTAAAATGTCAGAAAATAGACAGACCGAAAATCACCACAAGAGGGGCGAAAATATACGAGGCCAGCCCCCAGTGTCCCTTTCCACCATCTCAACGCCGCCGCCTAAATCTACTGTTGTGGCCCGGCCCACCCTTAGCCCCATAGTTCCTAAGCTTCAACCGCTTGAAATTCGCGTGCGCCAACTCGTTCACCTTCCGTGCCACCTTGCGCACCTTGCCTTCCTCTTTGTCCTTCGCTTTGACTTCTTTGGCGGCCTCGGCGTGATCTTCCTCCAGGGCCTTGGCAGACCGTTTCCGACCCGCCCTAATGGCCTTCACCAAGTTGTCCACCCCGGTGGCCTCATCTCCTTCGGGGGCGGGATCGGGGGCGAACTCGGAACCCCCATCTGGGATATCCTCTAACTCGTCGGGTACAGCAGTGGGGTCGAACTGCGTCTCATGCACCGCGGCGTCCTCCTCATCCGTAACCTCGTCCTCGTCATAAACGGTCTCCTCGGCGGGCCTCCTAATAAACGTCGGTCGCATAATCGCCCTCCTCGTAGTCCGCTTGGCGCCCTTCTTCTTGTACTCCTTGACCGGAAGTCCTCGATCCGTCTGCTCTTCAACGGGGCTATCATACTCCGCTTCATCGTCAAATCCACCGAGAAGCTTCTTCGTCGTCTCACCCGCTTGACTGTCGGGGACAACAAGGTTAAGTTCCGGCCTCGGAGGCTTGGCGAATAATATCTCCCTCGGTGCAAAAGTATCCGCCTCGAGCTCCCGCATCGCCGCTTCGTCATCCTCGAACTGAGACTCCTCGACCCTGCGGAGATTCGCCACGATGGCGCTAAGACCCCGCGCGAATGGTTTCCGCGATATCCTCCTCAACTTCTTCGGCGACTCGTATTCCTCCGTCTCTTCCACCACGGGTAACGTCTTCCTTCGTAAAAAGGAAGGCGTCCCGAACTGGAGCTTAGATACCGATTGGGGCGTCTGGGCGGTTCTGGCATTGCCGTCGGTGGCCTTCAGGGGTGTCACGAGTAGGTCTAGGTATTGTCTCCTTGATGACGACGTAGGTGTCCTTCCCAGCTTAAAGTTTTCGATTTCGTTGGCCCTGCTGGGCGTTTCTAATAACATGGCGCGGTTCTCTTCGGTATCCTTCTTCGAGGGTGTGACGGTCGCGTTATTGTCCAGAAATGCGAATAACCCGAGGACCTTTCCGTCTCTATGCGGCGTAGGTCCGATTGACGTGGGCGCCACGGGACTAGGCGCGAATCTGTCGTGCGATGGAGTGCTCGCCACGGGCGGAACATCTTCCTTTTGGCGCGTGTCGGTGAGGTTTACGTGCTTTGATCGTTTTACGGGTGTTTGCGCGGGTTCGGGGGCGAACTTTCGTTTCGTGGAAGTCGATTCGTCCTTGGTCTTGCCCGAGAGGATGTCGCGTAGCTTGTTGTATTCTTTGTACTTTTTGGCTGAAGCAACATAATTAGAAGGGGTTGAAAAAGTAAGCAAGGAAAGTAGTTTACCGATATCTGGGTTTGCCTTGATAGCGTCGCGTGATGGCTTAGATCCGCCATGGGAGGCACTCCATTGATGCTCCCATTCCTTGAGGGTAGCACGTAGGGATTGACACTGGCCCTCCAAAGCCGCTTTCCGAGCAGCGTCCATCACGAGAGATGAGGCAGGAAGACTTCAACGCGAGGAGGTGGGGAGTTCAGTGCACAAGAGCAAGTTTAAAAGTCTAGAAGGTAATATACCAAAAAAGCAGAGGGTGTTCGTCTCGTCTAGCAATCTAATGTTTCGTTTCGAAAGACTAGGACTTGGTCGAGTGCTTAAGGTTGAAGGTGAAGTCGGCATTGGCGAGATACAATGGGAAGTAGTTTCAATTATTGTGAGCGACACGGGAAAGTTGAGAGCATTATAACGCGTTCAACGCGCCACGAGGTGGGGCAGATCGATAATCAACGCAAGCATTTAATTGTAATCAGAGGCACGAGACACTGTAATTGATACCTCATGCTGCTGAGAATAGTGTACATACTCACTGTTACAGAACAGTGCAGATACTTTTGGCCCACCAAAATCAATTAACGCGGTTCCCCAGACCAGGCCAGGGTCCACTAATTAGTTCGTATCTGCTCGCTCTAAAGCAGGAACTTGGTGGCGTCAATGATGGATTCGAGTCGTTTCACACTGTACCAAATATCTCGCCTTTCACTACTCATCAGCATCGTTTCCCAGGATTGATGGAGACCAAAACTTCAAGCTCGAAGTCTCGCCACCGAGCCGAAGTAATCTAAACCCCGACAACCCAACGACCATGCCTCAGTGACGAACTCCTCAACCCCGGCATGGCGTTCGTATACGATATTTTATTGCACCGGAACCGATATGAATCTTGTTTGACCTCAGGGGACGCTTCCCTCAGTCTCTCCCGTTCTCTAACATCTGCCGCCTGCTAAATAGTCTAGCGGCTCGTTTCTACGATTCTTCACAGATTCTCTTCAATATTCCTCAATCTGTACAATAGGCCAGCCAGAGCGCATCCTTATCCCTTCCCGAACCTCAGCCTCGAAATAGGCATCTCGCTCAAGATGACCCGTCCATCCGCAAAGGAAGACTGCGTCATCTGCTTCGACGCCCTCCCCTCCTTTCCCGCCGAAGCCGACCCCTGCGGCCACCGAACATACCACAGCCACTGCCTCCTCCAATGGCTCGAGCTTAAGCCGACCTGTCCGCTCTGCAAAACCGCCGTGCACTGCGTGCGATACGGACCCAAACGTCTCCCCATCTACACGACACAACACAAACCACAAGAGTACCACCGTCCTTCCCCACCATCCCAAGAAAGCACATCTTCTCCAACGACATGGTCTCTCACAACCCCTCTCCGCCGCCACCGCCGCCGTCCACCCAACACCCCTCGCCCCTTCAACGCCTACCCAACCCACCGCCTCGACATCTACCGCCACGGCCTCTTCTCCCTGCACATCGGCTCCAACAAACACTCCGGCTACTCCACCTCCATAACACCCCACGCCCTAATCCACGACCCCGATCTCCAATCCCGCGCCCGCGCCTTCATCCGCCGCGAGCTCCTCGTCCTCGACGCCCTCGAACCCCACCGCGACGTGGGCGCACACCGCGCGCGGGCCTACAAGCTCGAGTACATCATAGCCGTGCTGAGGAGCGTCGAGATGCAGAGCGCGTCGGGAATCGCGGAGACTCTTGTTAGGAGGCAGTTGGGCGAGCATACGGGGTTGTTTTTGCATGAGTTGAGGGCGTTTTTGAGGAGTCCGTATCGGAGGTTGGAGGAGTGGGATGGGGTTGTGCAGTATGGGCCGCCGACGAGGGAGGGGGTGGTGAGGCCAGAGGGTTGAGGGTTGAGGGTTGAGGACTGTAGGGCGTTTGGAGGAGTTTTATGTGATCTTATTGGAGTTTGGTGGGTTTATAGAAGGGCTTTACTTTTTATCTCGATACCATGGGAATATTGCGGCCTCTGGAGCATTTTTAATAGACAGATACCTATCATGAAATTCGAACATGAACATAGACTTCATCGCGTCTCTTTTCTTCTTCTTTTCGCATTATATCACATATTCATCAACCCACCCAAATCCCTCTCCATAGCCTTCAATCTCTCCTGCAACTCCCTCTTCTTCCTCTCCAACTCCCTCACCTCCTCCTCCTCTCCCCTCAACCCCT
>SJVG01000975.1:0-13467 GCA_034774675.1 Scedosporium minutisporum
CTCTTGTCTTCCTACTATTGACCATAAGGGTTTTCTGACGGCATCTTTCCCAAGTCACAACATCAACCCTTGAGGGTGGGGAGCGGGGGCCAGGACGGGGACGGCAAGGGGACAAAGTTTGTGTCCTAAGTCGTGTGGTGGGGACGGGGGAGGGGGTGTGATCCCGCGGGGACTTAGCGCTTTGAAAAAAATGGCGGCACGCCCCCGATAGGGATATGAGAGCGGTACCCTCTCTGCGAGAAGTTAGGGTGTGTTGGTGCAGTGCCACGAATGACCAGGACCATGCCGGCATCCCCATGTCATCTCAAGAATGCTACCATGTTGCCTCTAATTCGCAGAGGTGAGTGCGCGCTCAATTCCGCATGTTGAGACTGCCACACGAGACCACATGACTCCTTCCGGCCCCCTTGCTTGTGGTGATGCGAGGAGTTCGTCGGATGGTAGTGTGTGATTCCACTCGTAGGCTTCATGCTTCTCCAGGGGAAAGGAAGAGAAAAATTAGAAAATTAGTGGGGGCCATAAACATTCCCGTGCGACGGAGCAGGTTGAGAGAAAATATCACTTGTGGGTGAGTCGGTACATGTAATCTCCATTCCATCAATCACGCCCCATGACAGGTTGACAGCGAGAGGGAAGTAGCGGGGATTCACTATTCCTCCCCGCAATTCAACAGAAATGCCTAGGACTTGGGACTCTCCACGAAGTATGAAGGAGATGCCTCCATCATAGGCAAAGAGGTGTCATTGGATAACCACGAACAGAACAATGCTATGAGATATCAATATTGATGTCGCCAGATCTAGGCGTTGAGTTTAGTGCCACCATTTCATGCCCCCTCCCTGTGCACCGCCACGAGAATGCTCTTTTTATAACTTTTAACTATTGCAAGTGCGTGGAGACAAGTGATGTCTCATGTTCCGCAGCGACTTGACCTGAACCACAGGGCGAGATTTGAGGCAGCCAATGAACAAGAAAGGGTTACATCCGTTCAATTTCAGTGAAGGACCACATCCGCTGGCTGGGGTTTCCGTCAGCCACCCCGTGCAGAACCGCTGAGCCACCGCTATTCCCGAAGGGGCTACAAGACGGAAAGTTGGGATGCAAAATATTAGTGACCACGAGGAGCCGATCATCGAAAAGGAAAATGAGACGGAAAAAAGGAAAGAAGGGAAAAAATACTCTGAAATGAGACGTATTTCCCTCGTGCCGTCCTCGTGCATACTCCGTAGTTCTGCAAGGCGTAGAATCGAGAACTGGCATGGAGGCTCATATTGCTCGTAGGAATAGGAAATAGCATCACGACTCAGTCGCGGGGTCTTGCGTGGTTGACTTGGACTAGCATTGATTGAGTTCTGTTCAATGGCGGGGACATAAGCACTAACCGATCGATTAAATTTCGAAAGAAATAGTTACTTCGTAGGAGCTTAATGGCGCCCGTCAATAACGACAAGTATGTCTTGATTCTTGTTGGAGATTCACTTCCCTGACGCTGTCTCACTCGGATCGAGACCAACCCCAAGTAGTTTCATGCCCGATTAACCGACGATGTGTGTCTTGGAGGGACCGGGGAATGTCGGGCTTTGATTGTGCGTCGTCCCCACGAAGACACTTTCGTAGTCTCGCAGAGCGTTGGCAACTTTCATCATCACGGACTTCGGCCTCATTAGATGAATAATATTATGTTCGGGGGAATTATTATTGCACAATTGGATCGGGAGCGATCGTCGCTAGCAGGATCCTGTGAATGCAACCTCTCAGGCTATCAAAGCATCGGAAATAAACCTTTTTCATCTCATCGAAGCCCCCTCAAGCCAGTAGGCTCGTGCACCTAGCAAGGAGGCCGCGACGTCCGCCACAGAAATTGATGGGTCCCTCGAAACGTTTCCTAGCGAGGCGTCGCTATTGGATGGGCTCGTTGAGTCGTCCAATCCTAGTCCCCAGAAAGCCACAAACATACCCCAGTGACCATCATGTAACCTACGCACTTCAGAGGAAGCAATTATCATTGATGGATTCTGCGAGTACAATGTATGGGTATTACTCCATACAGAGTACGTAGCATCAATGATTTGTCAGTGGACCGGTAAAACGTGCTGCCCTGGGAAGGAAAAGACAAGTACAAGCCTGTTGTACCCGCCACCAATATCATTGTAATTGTGTAGGAGAAAAGCCAATCAACTCAATCTGGCAATGGGGCCGGGGGCAAGCAAGAAACAGAGGGACAGACAAAAAGAGGTGGTGGGGTCCGGACTTGAAGTCTTGCATTGACGATGTCGTTGATGCCGTTCAACGTCCGCATATCGACCACTCAGAGGTCTTGAAAACTGAAGATCAGTCTTGCTACCACTAATTGGGTGTGAGACACGAAGAATGAGTGATCGACAAGTTTATGATCTCTGAATGTTCTTTTTGGACCCTGTGAACCACCACGTCTTGCAAGACTACGGAGTAGTGTACGAACTGGCAGAGAACCCCGAGATGGATTGTCTTGCTTCATTCTGTTTACTACGTCCTTGCCGACTTCCACTGAACCTTCACCTAGCAAAATCAAGTTCACGAATCCACACCAACTCCATACAACTGTACTTGCATAGTATCATTGCTTTCTCCTATTTCCCACCTCGTGACCGTACCGACTTGCTTTTTATTCTTGGATTGACAAAGTGGGGGGAAGGCGATGATCCCGAGACGTCAGGTCTAGCCCGAGAATGGTGTATCTGCCCGACTTGTAGTGCAAGAAAGCGTCATCGCCGAGCAGGACATGTTCGTTCCTGTTGATATTGTTTCTTTTGCCGCCGTTGAAATTACTCTACCGGCTCTCAATACTTAATCGAGAGATCGGAGTCGACCCCTTGCCGACAGTAGCCCTACACCGATTTGTCATTTCTCGTCACGATTGGAGACAAACTGCGGAAGTTGAAGAAACGCCTTTTGTGTGTACTTCCAAAATACGTGTGTTTACCAGGTCATCCGAAGTAGATCGGGGAGGGCACAAGGCAGCTGGAAATCAGGCTGCTTTTGGCAAATGATCTACATCTTGCTGCAGCCTGCATCCGAATACATGGACCTACAGGCCTGCACCGGTGCGTTGGAAAATTTCCCAGCGTCTATCGTCCTGGTCTTCCCGTCCCTTCTTGTTCCAGGATGTAGCAGTAGGGAGTAGTGTACTTGTCTGCCGTTTCGTACTCTCGTCAACGCACTTCTATGCCTTCTTGGTACAGACTGCTTCGAAGATCTATTGGGCCTAAAATTAAGGTTCTCGACACCATACTAGATCCTTGGAAGAACACAGGAACACGAGAGATAAGGGCCCTCCCACCCAACTGAGTCATCTGTTACATTGCCGGTAGACTATTACTACTAGTAGTCCTAGAACCGTTCAACTGCAGGTTAAACTAGTGAAATCCTCCCTTGAAAAGGAGTTGTCAGTATCATCACGAAGATCCGAGATGCAACTGATTATCATGATCGTGGACGGACCGCCCGCCTCTTTGCGCCAGATCCAAACTAAGACCGCAGGAGGCACCACAAGCGCCGCCGGGGGTGTGTTCAAAGTTCGAACTTTTACCCTAAAAGTTGAAGTCTGGGGGGCGGTGACAAGCTTAAGCCTGTTCCCATGATGGCCCACGATATTTCTGACCTGTCACATATATCCTGCGTCAGTCACCGACTTCAAAGCTTAGAGACCGGGTCGCGCCAGATTTCTCTTAGTCTACTTTGTGGATTGGTAGGTTTTCGGTTTCTGAGACCCCCTTCCCCCTTCCCTTTCCACCCTTCTCTCCCTAATAATTGTTCGGCGAGGTGGAAAAGGCGGGGAGGCGCCCATGGCGGAGACCAAAAGGTGATTTCGCTGCCCAACCGGTGAAAGGACAAACAATCGAAGCGACCACACTACCGAGCACGCCAGCGCTACGATCGAAAACTGGTTTGCCCACCTGTTAGACGCTAAAAAAAGCCGTGTGAGATTTTTATCTTTCTTCCTTCCACCCCCTCGTGCAGGGGCACATGTTCTTGCTTCGTACTTTATCGTGCAAGACATTGCAGATGAGAGAGTAGGCTTCTGTTTAGGCTTTGTGGAGATTACGCTACGATTTGGAATTTGGGTCAAGATGGAGACTGTAGTGTAGTGAGTCTCGTTAAAAGGCGGGGAAGGATTATGCGCTACGATCGTGGACACTCTTTCGTGAGGGCATCTGACACTCCGCTACATCGAAGGTGACCGTCCCTGTAAAGTGCTGTTACAGCGGAACAGCCTGACAAGAGGGTTGTGACTGAAGGGTCAAAATCCTCGCTCGGCATGCTTGAAGTAGGAAACTGAACGAGCAACATAAACCCGGATATTCCGTGCAAGGTACAGAGCCACACACGATGTGGTAGCATTCCAGTGGACTGCTGCCAGGCTCTGCTAATATTGAAATCATAGAGGGTGGTCAAGTGTGGCTCAGGATGTACAGTACTTCGCACTAAAAAGGCAACATGAGGACACACAGACAAAAAGCTCGCGGGGAATCACGTTCTCCAGAAAACAATTGAACGGGCTGTGTTCTAACATGGGCCAGGCCAGATGATTGCGGCTTTAGCTTCATGATTGGTTCCCCTGTTTCCGTCAAGAGTTGAAAGCCACTAAAACCTTAGCCGGCTTGTTTGGCAGACAGGGGTGAGTGGATAGACGGAGGGATCAACTGAGAAAATGTGCTCACTTGCCCCCACTGTTCCACATTTACTAGTAGACGCATGGATCATCTATGGGGGACCACAAGCGTCAGAAGGCATCGCCTAGTCCAAGTCGCGACTGGTCTTCTAAGCATAGGCTCCAAGGCTCTCTGAACGCAGGCCGTTGGGCGGTGGCAACCGTTGAGGCAGAGCTACCGCTCCAGCTGCTACAGAAGGCGCTTAAAGCACATCTCTTGAGAAGCCTCCAGGCTGCGAGGGGCCGCATTGTGGCTGTATAGCAAAATGGGATAAATGGGATATTACACGACCTCGTGGAGAATGCAAGCTCTGAGGATCAATCCGGAGTTACCAAACTCAAAGAAAAATGATCTGCAAACCCGGGAATAGGCCGAGAGCAAGCAAGAAAGGTAGTATCTGCGTGCTCAATGGCGTAGGAACCACTGCATAATCCTACGTAAAGTTTTAGGTGTGGAGTTACGGGAGCATACATTTTGATCCTCCAGTATTGTGTGCTTCTCGATGGAACAGCACCGGGGAGAGTCAAGGGGTACGAGTAGATCTCGCCTCTTTCTTGCAAAGGTCGATCACCATCTGCCAAGAGCTCGCCGCCCGGGGGTGGAGGAAGGGAGGGGTCGGCAATCGGTGTTTCTAGCTGTCATATTTTTTTCTTTGTCGATCGGAACGACAGGAAACGAAATTTCCAAGATAGCTCCATCGCAACTCCGGAACGAAACGACGATGCCTGCCAGGCAGGTTCACGAACAAAGAGTGGGCGGGAGGATCTACACTGCGGTACTACTTTCGTGCGCCAGGCTACGTATGCTACGACGTAGGCTTGTCCAGGGTCCATCCCCGGAGTGGCTTCGGCGAGCGGATCAATAGACCAGGGGGTTGCTTCCGGAGAACGGGAAGACGAAAGTAAAGCGGAAAGTAAGAATACCGAACGAGATATGCGAATTGTGCATCTTGACATCTGGACCCAGACCATGGAAGGAGGTCTAAAATAGCAAACTTTTTTTTCTTTCTCTCTTTTTTCTTCCCCTTTCAATGTTGCATCCGCCGTGGGACTAGGTTCCTGGGAAAAAAGAGGCTTGTGGAGGTCTTCGGAATCTCGTGTTTGTTTAAAATGACCGCTTGTGGCTTTGTCACGTATTGGCTGTCCCGGCTTCATTTCCCATCTCTGGCGTTTGGTTGGACCATTAAAGGATATTAGCGGCACCGGAAACTTGGAGTGGACAGGGATGGATGTTGGCCGATGATAGGGCTAGCTGAGCCTGTGCTCCCGTTGTTCGAATTGCCTTTGGGATGGCCTAGAATGTTTGATGTTTGCAAGACGAAGTACCAATGAAGATGGTATCTAGCATCGAGCACGAAGGTAATTTTGGAGATTCTTGTGCTCTGTTCGTATTTCTAGTGATTTCAGAGTTTTATGATAGAAGAGAGTCGGTCCGTCTGACGAGGTTTATGTCCGTCCAAAGTTCAATGCTTGCCAGTGCGGTTGATAGTGCGTATCAACTTGCGAAGGTTAAAGCCTCGGGCAAGCCTTTGTTGACAGTGGGAAACATCAAATTGCGTTTGATGAACTTCCTTGCCTAGCCATACTAGCAATCTTTCACGGCAGGTGAGAGTCACTACTGTAGGTACAGAGAGGAACTTACAACAAGCAGCCGCGTCAACGTCTCGTCCAGGTACAGTACATGAAAAAGCCGGGGGCACGTGGGTCGCCCACACCAAGTTCGTGCAGAACTCCACGAAGGATCAAGAAGCAGGACTCCTCCGCAGATTAGGACCTCGTACTAGGACTTTACTACTGCACTCTACACGGCGAAGTACCGCCAAGCAAGATGTGGTCCTCATCCAAATATCGGTCTCTCATGGGGACGAGGATCTTGTCAAGAGACTCGGATATAAGTCCCATCGCGGACATTGTTGGAGCATAGATAAACCCAAGCGTCAGGCTCTAGCAAGGTTTTTCGATTATCTCCCGAACGCCGAGCCGCGGAACAAGGGCATCAAGGTCGACGAACCGAGATACCCAAAATTCAAACCCAAGAACGACTAATAACCGGTTCTAATATAGTGTGATTGCCGTGATTGCCTTCGCAAGGGCAACACGGAGTCTAGAATCCATGATCCCTTCAAAAAATGTGTGCGCTATTGTCTCCGCTGAATTCCTCATCACCAAGGAATAGGACTAACGATTCACGCATGTTGTCGCAATGCCGTATTGCTTTGGTGAGATTTATTGGAAATCGTGGAATTATGCCGCTCCCTCCCTTCGTCAAGGACGCTGTTCCTGGCTGTCGGTCTGCGCGCCGTGGCCCGGTCTTCCTATTGTGTGCTTGTGTGCCACCCATCTTCACTTTCTTCCCTCTGACGCCCCCTTTCCGCTAACATTAGATATCCCATTATATATCCCGTGCATGTTATAGATAGCAACGAGATATGCCGTGCCACAAGGGCGATCCAAGGCTCCGTGAGACGGACGGGACCCGTGGTGCTACACCAAAGTCTTTACGAAGTACTTCGTAATTAACACTGCTGCGTTATTGGCTGTATACATCAATATTTGTGGCTTCTTTCTTTTTCCCGTCATCCAGACACTCGGAACACTGGGGCGGAAGAGGATCGGGCTCTCGCGGCAGGTTTCCGATCGTAATATTGGACAAGATTAACATATTTCATGGATATCGAGAGAGCGAGGGTCGTATTGTCGTTCCTCTTTCCTTTCTGTGCAAAGTCGTACCGGGTTTTCCTATTATTTACTCACGAGGATGGGTATCAAGAGGGTTCCATTGGCAGAGAGAGCTGACGGGATGGATTTTTCTTGCCATACCCACGTTTTTAGCCTTCAAGGTCCTCCCGGCAATTGTAGTGTAATAGCAATATCCCTGAAGGCAAGGTAAAAAAGCAACATTGAAGAGATTCCGAAAAATTTCTTGTTAGACATTGGCAAGCTAATCGCGGTCCACTTCTCACTTGTCTGAGATTCCCGTTTCCACTCTTTGATTGTTCCTGCGAGATCCTGATGAGAAGGGAAGGGGTAGAGGACAGGGGTAGCGAAGAATTGGCAAGGGAGGAAGAGCAACCAACGGATTTACGGAGCTACGGTAATACTGAGGGCATGGGGCATGGGGCAGGCACAGGGCAGGGGCCAGGCGGCGAAGTATCAATTGATGGGTCATGGTGGTGGCTCTGGTGGGTGAATTCCGTGGTGGGCCTTGGAGATAGATACGTACTCAGTACACAGTGATATCATTTAAAAGTATGGAATGCCATGTACAGAACTTGCTCGGGAGCAGGCTTGGTATCTCCACTAAATGTGTAATCAGAAATCTGCATATCTAGGAAGGAGCAGTGTAATTGATCTGGCTTCAAAATTGTGTAGGATGGTGAGCATGCCTAATCATTACGAAGTAACGGTCAATCCTTTGATCCTTGGTCTCTGCTAAGATCTGGAAAATACGACTTAGACTGGACATAAGCGTCAAGTTCTGATGTCGAGTCAACCCGAGTCCTCGTCTGCGCCTGCTCCATGATGAGTGGGACAAGCAGTCCCCAACTCCCGTACGAAGTACTTTATTCGACAATGTACGGGACGCTGAAGGCTTGTACCCGAGAGCCCGAGAGTTGGAAGGTTCAATGTTGGTACACTGCGCTAATATTGGCGCATGCTTTTTCCCTCTCTCCTTCAATGTTCCTTCCCAGGAGCCAAAGGAGAGTGGAGTAGGAAATAGTGCACGTACTTCGTACTGCTCAGTGTATCAGAGAGGCGTGTACAGTACATCCCCTGTGTTCATCTCTTCGTGTTGTCTGGTCTGAAGTATCCTGTACTGTTCGTTGTACCCTACCTTGGTCCCACAGACAGCAGAGAAAGGGCTACCTGCTAATCCACCCCTCCCCTGTATTTTCACTCGCACGCCCCTCCTCTATTGCACTGCACTCTCAATCCCACATCCGCACACCCCCGTCTCCCAAATATCAGTGGAAGACACCTTCCCCCATGTCCCTTGTCTCATCATCGCACCCCCCCAAGACTAGACCAGACCCCCCAACATAGCGACAATCCCTGTCTGTCACCAAACTCTGGCTCTGTGTACTGCCTTCGCCCTACTGCCAGGCTACGAGCACGACCTAACCGAATTAGAGGCTCTAAAATAAGGTGCGAGTCTGGGACATCGGAGCCTGCAGGAGCTCCGCCTCTTCACGAGAAGTACAGGCTTTGCTTGCAGAAACGGGGTTTTTGGTTTTTGGGAGTCTGCTCCCAAAAGGTATATATGAATCTCCAAGGCCCCCAATGTCATACCCGTGCATCTTCTAGGAGAAGATCATCACTCCTCGTTCAAGGCATTCGTTCCCATCTTGCTGTCTTATATACATCGACATCATCCCTCCTCTCTTTCTCTCTCTCCTCCCCCTCCTTCGTTCATCGAACCTTCGCTACAGAATCCACTCTCACCACTGCTGGGACTTGGAGCTTAATACGCACGCCTACTCTCGTTTTGGATTCCGCTTACACACAAAACACTGGAAGTTCGGTCATTGCTGGCATGGTCAACTAGAAGGTGAGATCTTTCTTTCGTGCCCAACACAATGGCTCAGCTACACGCGGGCCGACTCTGCCTAGCCCGACTTTCGAGCCAATCTGGCATTGACTGGCTATGGTTGCTTGTCTTGGAAAAAGAGGGAGTCAAAATGAGAATCCACTAACACGACGCCATTCGGAAAAAGCAGTCTTTGGCTCAAGACCCCGGTTTAGGCCATCACTTCTCTTCCCATACAAACTCCCGAGACCCCAATCCCTCCTCCAAACCAACATTGATCTTCTCCCATTCCTCAAGTCTTGTTCTTGAGGACCTCTACTCTCTCCACCACACAAACGACCCCCGCGCATTTACCGCAATGATCTCGATAGAACAGTCCTTCAACATGTTCAACAGGCATATGGGTGGTGGCAACGATGATGACGATTATACGCGATATCCCGACCCTCCCCAGGCTCTCTTTTCTTCCGGCGCGCCGGTGGACATGGGCTTGACGCCGGATGCGTATGCACCCTTCACCGCTACCACCGCGCAAGAGATGTTCCCCACGACGATGGCCTACGACCCTTCCTCGCTCTACGCCGAGACCCCCAGCTACCTCTACAACGGTCGTTCCTCCCCGGGCCACTTCGACGACGGCGACATGAGGGCCGGCTCATCGAACCTCTCAACCACTTCTGCTCCCTCCGCCGCGTCCTCCGCCGTCGGCTCCCCGCAGTCGAACCACGGCCAACTCGCACCCATCCCCGAGTGGGCGGGGCCACAGACTCTGAGCGTTTCGCCGAACATTGTTGGACACAACGATTACTTCCCCGGGGGCTCTGAGTACTCTACATTTCCCACAGGTATGGAGGAATATACTTCTCCCTTCGGCTTTAGCAACGGCACCAAACCTCCCGGGTTTGTTGGTGAGTTGCCTTATTTATTTTTTTCTCCCTCGGTTGTCTTTTGTTTAGAATGGTGGTGTTGGGCATTTTTCTCCCCTGTACTAGCTTTCTTGAGAACAAGTGTGCTGCAATTCTCTCGTTTTCTCCAGTTAAATCGCTGCCGGTAGTGGCGGAAAGCATGTCTCTTGTCCCCCCGCTTGTAAACAAGCAAATGTTGGGACAGAAGGGGAATAGTTTGGGGATAGGCGCCCTCTTGTCTCCACTCCAAGTTTGCTCGCCGAAAGTGGTGATTGATGGAGAGCGAACCCAGTTCGGTCTTCCCCTTTCTCCCCTCTCGATATTCAGCACTTTTCGTACTACTCTTTTCCCCAGGCCTTTTTATATTTTTTTTCCTTGACAAAATTCACAATTCTCCCGTGTCAATCTCCCACTAACTGAGCTTGCCCTACTCCTTGCAGATCCCTCTCTTATCCACCCAGATATTAGCCGTCCCATCCAAATGACCTTTGACGGTCCCTTCCAAACTCCCACAACCGCCTATCCTACTTCCCCCGCGCTATCCCACGGTGCTTCCTCACCCCAGCCCATGCTCAGGAACGGAAGCCAGTCCCCGTTCCTACACGGAGGATTCCAACAGCCCT
This sequence comes from Scedosporium minutisporum, assembly GCA_034774675.1. Lineage (NCBI taxonomy): Eukaryota > Fungi > Ascomycota > Sordariomycetes > Microascales > Microascaceae > Scedosporium > Scedosporium minutisporum. The sequence goes on from SJVG01000975.1 coordinate 10,747, forward strand.
TCAGCCCCTACCAGACCCCAATGGACACGACCAACTCTCGAAGGCCCAGCCACCCCTTCGTTTCTCCCAACTACTCCGAAACCACCGCCTTCAGCAGTGATGAGTCCAAGGAGAAGTCGAGGTGCCCGCACCCCGACTGCGGCAAGGCCTTCAAGGACCTGAAGGCCCACATGCTCACCCACCAGAACGAGAGGCCCGAGAAGTGCCCCATCCAGACGTGCGACTACCACATCAAGGGTTTCTCAAGAAAGTACGATCGCAACCGACACACCCTCACGCACTACAAGGGCACGATGGTGTGTGGTTTCTGCCCTGGTTCGGGTTCTGCGGCGGAGAAGTCGTTTAATCGCGCCGACGTTTTCAAGAGGCATTTGACCGCCGTGCACGGTGTCGAGCAGACCCCTCCCAACAGCCGCAAGAAGGCGCCCTCGACCGTCTCGGCGGGCCCCAAGAGGCTGTCTGGCTACCCGCCTGACGCTACCGGAAAATGTAGCACTTGTTCGCAGACCTTTGGCAATGCCCAGGACTTCTACGAGCATCTTGACGACTGTGTCCTCCGCATTGTGCAGCAGGAAGATCCTGCCGAGGCAGTCAACGCCAAGAGGCTGGCGGAGGTGGAGAACGACCGCGAGGTCATGCAGACCCTTGAGAAGAACAACCTGCCGCTCAGCATGTCTCCGGCCGCCGGCGTTGAGGATGGTGAGGAAGATGAGGACGATGAGATGCATCACGACGACGATGAGGAGGACGAGGATGGCTCCGCCAGGAAGAACGGCACCTCGAGGCGCAGGTCGGGCGGCAACCCCGCCAATGGTGTGCAAAAATCGCGCGGAATGACGCATTCTCGAGGTGGCGTGCTCCTTAACACTCGTCGAGGCCGCAAGAACCGTCGTGACTACCCCTCGTCCTGGGGCTTTGACAAGGGCCAGATGACGATGAAGAAGCGCGTCATGGCTGTCTTCGAAGGCCCCCGTCGCCTCGCCAAGGATGACATGATGCTGTCGACTGAGCACGAGGTTCGTGTCAGGTTGTCGGATGGTGACTCTTACGTGACCGACCTCGATGTGCAGACGCTCAAGAGGGCCGAGGGCTTCCTCCACGCCACTGACGAGGAGAAGGGACCTTGGATCTCGGACGACCCCACCGAGGCCGAGCTCAAGCAGATGCGGGAAATGCTCGAGATTAACAGGACAGCGCCCACTACTGCCCCCGCGTAAAGAGGCTTTGGATCTAATGCGGGCTTTTCTTTTTTGGGTTATACTTTTTGGCGTCTTGGGAGCTTTAGAGGACGAAGCATGCGTCGGGCGCAAATTACTAGGATGGGGTTAAACTCGACGCTCCATCCTTCACACAAAAGGGAAAAGAGGAGATGGAGAGAAGGAAGAAAGGTTATGACTTTGTTTTTGCTTGTTTTGTTTCTGTTCAAACGGGCACAACATATTGTCTGTTTGCCAAAACGCCGCAAGATGGTGTTTATCGATACCCCCCTTTTCTTGATATCTCTTGAAATATTTCTAGTCTCTTTTTTCCGCGTCGGAACTCCTACAGATACATATTCTCTTGTTTTTACGACCGCTTTTCTTCTACCCCCTTCCCTATTTCCTATTTTAATTTTGGGGTCTTCCTCGCCCTCCGCATTTGGAGGGGGAGGGGATGGGGGAAGACTTCCACCTGTCTATAGCTATTGGAATTGGGGGCGGAGGGGATTTTTCATTTTGAGGGGGAGTTTTTCTTAATGATGTTAATGAACCTGAACCTGTTTGGAATGATATGAAATAGTATACAGAATCTGAAAGATTTGGCTCTCTTGTACATGTATGGCTTTTTTCTGTCTCCTTTTTTTCGTGGGCATGTGGCAGAGGAGTGACCCCGAATCGACTTGATAGAGTGAGTCCCTCCCATGACAAGGGGGGATGAGGATGCAGCGGTGGAGGACGATAGATTGAAGATGTGAATAGACAATTGATTGATGGATTATACGAGTCGATCCCTGTAACTGGCCTTATTGGCCTTATTACTGGTTGTAAGAGCATGAAACGAACGGCCTATCTTAAGTGGCGGACAGCTTGGTGGTGTAAGTGTGACATTGGCGAGAGAGCCGACGTGGCACGTCACAGACGGGCTTGGATTGTCATTAATGGGGAGGAATTATTAGGCGTAGTTCACTCCCCCTCCCACCTTCATTTTGATCCAGGACATCAATGGAGGCCAGGCCAGTAAGAGGCCGATTCTTACTCTAGCACAACGGTGACTTGGATGCTGTCAATGCAGGGCGGAGTCTACAGTTCTCTTCTGCCCTCCCTTTTGAAAAGGAATGGTCAGCATCCTACCGGTGTATTGGGAAATGATCTCCATCGCATTCGAGGTAGGCGATTTCAAGTTGTTGGTGTTACTTGGCGATTTGCGCCGTATCGGGTCATCTTCAGAGAGGGGGAGAGTCCGCCAACCCACCTCTTTTCCAACCGGAGGGCTGGTGGTGACATTCTGTGGAGAAGAGATAAGGTGTGTTTATATATACGACTCGACGTTAGAAGGAGCGAGGAGGCGGGAAGAGGAGGGGCGTCTTTTCCCCGGGACGAGGCGAGGTAGGGGCTGGTAGATCTATGAAGTGGTTAATTCGAACCAAGATGGAGGGTTGTGTTTCTATTTTGGGACCCTTTCGGGAGGGGGGCGGTTCCATTGTCTTTGAGGGAACGGAGTCGTGAGGGTGGGGGTGTAATC
>SJVG01000976.1:0-13465 GCA_034774675.1 Scedosporium minutisporum
CCACAAAACCCGCCTCCACACAGACCTAACCCAACCCTCTATCCCCTCCTTCCTCCACCCCGAATTCGCTGCGCTGCAAACCCCCTACATACCCAGCCAAGAAGACCCCTCCGAAGATCTCCGGAGCCAATTCTACGAATACTCCCTCTCGATCTACGACTCCCACTCCCACCAAACATCAACAACCTTCTATCACTCTATCGCTCACTCCTTCCAAACCCTCGGCTACCCAACCCACGCAACCGACCTCATCTCCATCCCTCGTCCCCCTTCTCCTCCTCTAACCCTCCTGGCCGCCATCCTCTCTACCGCCCGCAAAACCGTAACGACGCGCCACGGCGAACGGGACCTCGTCGAGGCGCTAGTAGGTGACGACACACGCTCGGCCTTCCAGCTCACGCTGTGGCTGGGTGATCCGAGGAAGAACGAAGGGATCCTGGCCAGGGATCTCGAGGGCTTGAGGGTTGGGGACGTCGTGCTTGTGCAGAACGTTGGCGTTGCGGTTTTTAGGGGTCGTGTTTATGCACAGAGCGTGGCGGGCGGGATGGACACTAGGGTGAGGTTGTTGTATCGGGAGCCGGAGAATAATGACGAGGGGGAGGAGGAAAGTGGCGGAGGTGAGAGTGCGATGCGGAATAGGGTCGGGCACTATTCTTGGGAGGATATGGTTGTTGAGGGGCCGGTGCATCCGCAGTTGGGGAAGACGAGGAGGGTGAGGAGGTGGATGAGGGGGCTTTTGGGAGAGGATGGTGGTGGTGTGAGGGATGGAGATGGTATGCCTGACGATACGTTGGAGTGAAAACGGGGGAAGGCGTTCAGGGCTGTTCTTCTTTTCTTTTCATTTTTCCCGGCTCGAAAACCCGGTAAATCTTATTGTTGAATGATATATGGATATATGTCTCTATTAAAGGGGGGATATTATAGCGTCAAAAGCTCATCGGAGTGGAAAAGGGGGTCTGTCTATCGGCAGAGGGTATCTATCATACACGCAAAATAATGCCCAAACATCTAAATCTGGTCGGGAAAAAAAGAAACAAGCAAGGCCCAAAACCAAAAAAAAAAAAACACCGTCTATCCATCCCGTGTTCTCAGGTATCCCCCTTTTTCTAAACAGCAGCAGGGGCCGACGCACCACCACCATGCACAGGCTTCTTCACACTCTTCCAAGTAAACCCGCAAGCCAAGAAAAACGCCATACCCGTCCCCGCAACGGAGATGTAAAACGTATCCCTCAGACCATCCATGTACGCCTCGAGGACCATGGGGATGGAGCTCTCGAGACCCATGGAGATGAGGATATCCTTCACCTGCGACGCGCCGCTGTTGATGAAGATGAGGGGGTCGATGACTTGGCCGTCGGGGAGAGGGTGGGCGGTGATGCCGTCGATGAGGCCGTTTTGGAAGAGGGTTTGGGCTACGGCGATGAAGATGGCGCCGCCGAGGGCTTGGCCGAATTGGACGCAGGCGGTGGCGACGGGGACGTCGTCCATTGTCATGATGGTTTGGATGATGAGGACGCCGACTTGGAAGCCTGGGCCGACACCGAGACCTGCGGGGATGTTAGAGAAGATGAGGACAAGAGGGGAAACAAGAGGGGGGAGCCTACCGCATAGAACCTGGTAGCCGAACCATTCCCTCAGAGGGCTGTCGACATCGAGCGTCGTGAGCATACCCGCACCCACGGTGGCGAGAACCATGCAAGGAATGACGACGGGGCTGTAGTAGCCAATGTAGGTGATCAAACCGCCAGCAAGCATGGACGAGATGACGACCGACAGGAGGAGAGGGATAAGCTTAACACCGGCTTGGACCGCAGAGTCGCCCTTGATGGCTTGGAAGTAAAGCGCTGGAAAAGGCGACTGCGTTAGTACCTAGATAAACTCAATCTGGGGTAAAAATAGAAGAGGAAGAATTGAAACGTACAGAGATAAAAGATAAGAGGGAAAAACGCCGCCCCAAACACAACAGCGAAAACAATCGCCAGCACAACATCCCTATTCTTAAAGAACCTCGGAGGCAGCGTCGCCTGCTCCCCCTGCCACAGCTGGATGCCGACGAAGATGATGATCAGGCCGCCGAAGCCGCAGAAGAGGCCGATGATGGTGGCGCTGTTCCAGGCGTGCTCGGTGCCTCCCCACTGGAGGGCCAGGAGCAGGCAGATGATTCCCGGGATGAAGACGGCGGTGCCGGGGAGGTCGAGCTGGAGGACGCGGTGGAAGAAGGAGAGGTTCTTGGGGTTGTTGTCGCGCTTGATTTGGAGGATGAAGAAGATGGCTAGCATGGAGACGCCGCCGATGGGGAGGTCTAACGGGGATGAGAGGTTAGTCGCTCTGGAGTGTGTTGACTTGAAGTCTGGGTTTTATCTTACTGATGTAGAAGCACCATCGCCAGGTCGCGTGGTCAGTGAAGGCACCTCCGAGGAGAGGTCCGGCAACGCTCTATGAAAGCAGTTAGATCTGTCTATCCTGGCCTTAGGCATATATCGCGAGCCTTCACAAGGCTGTCCTTTGGCGGAATACTTACAGCAATTCCCCACATGCTAGAGATGATACCAAAGGCAAGAGGTCGTTGTCTCAAGGGCACTAGCAGATTCATATTAGCTTCCCGGTCTCTCAAACACGAAAGGGGACTGCTTACTCGAGTTGGCAAGAATGATAATACCACCAGAAAACATGCCCGCAGTTCCGATCTAAATCACATCCCATTTAGCCGACGTCACCAAAACAGGCAAGGGGACACTGTCCATCCCCCCACGTTCAACGACTTACACCAGCAATGGCACGACCAATGATGAAAGTGGTCGAGTTCTGGGCAACGGCGCAGATCAAGCTGCCCAGCTCGAAGATGAAGACGGCGATGAGGAAGGCCCACTTGATGTTGAAACGCTTGTAGATGTTTCCGAACATGGGCTGAAGCGCCGTGGTCGTGAGGAAGTACGCCGAGCCATCTTGTCGTCTATGTTAGTAAAGCACTGAGATCAAATGAGGCGGGCGATGCATCTCTTGGCAGGTTCCGGAGAGAGCGCCGAGGCTCCATGTGCCTGAAGCTGAAGATGGCATTCTTTTTTGAAGAGCACTTGGTATTAAAGAAGAAAAAAAAAACGTGAGACTTACACCAACCCTACGAGAAAGTTAGCATTAACTCAGAAGAAGGGTGAAAAAGCAAAAAACCCAGACATGTCCACGTATCATATGCACACTACGGAAATAATACGAAACGAACAGAGACGGAAAAAAAAGCATGGCACTAAAAGGGAAAGGGAAAAAAAACCTACAATATCCCTAACACTCAAAAACTCAGCAGTAATAGCCCCCAACGCCGGCGCAATAATAGTCTGATCCAGCGCAACAAGGAACACAACAAGACACAGCGACGCAATCAGCGCGATGAGCCTCATGCCAGTAAGGTAGTTAGCCTCATCGTCTGAATCGCCAGCGGCCTCCGACGCCGCGTCCGAACCAGCCTTTTCGTTAAGGGGCGAGGCGCCGCGCGGCTGCTCGAGGGAGGAGCTCTTCTCGATGTTGGTCTCGGGGACGGGGTCGTCGACTCGGGTCTTGGCCGAGTATTCGTCCGGGATGACGGTGGTGCCCGGGGAGTCTTTCTTGACCTCCATGGTTTTCTGGAAGGGGGGGGATGAGGGGCCTTGCTAGCAAATTGGAGGAGTAAAAACTCTGGATCCGATGTTTGTGGAGAGCCGCGACGAGGGAAACAAAAAAAAGGAGGAAAGGTAGGGAGAGCCTCTTGTCAAGTCTAAATATATATCAGGGAGGCTCTAAGTAGGGGCTGAAAAAAAAAAAAAAAAAAGTGATCAAATTGGTCTGCTCGGGTAAGGCCGGGGGGCGTGTGCCAAGCCGTGCCTGTAGTGAGCGAGGTCGTGTAGCGAAGACGTGGTGGAAGCGAGATACGAAGGCTTCAATGTCCAAACGGGAAATGTTTTTGCAATTGTCTATAAAATTACAAAAAGCAAAAGCTCTCTCGAACGGTGAGGAAAGTGAAGGAGTGAAGCCTGCCGGGAAATGGCCCCAGACCAAACGAGTCCGTGTTCCTGCTTCACGTTCTTATATAGAACTCCAGGATTCGACTCTTTCTTGCTAGCTCTCACTCTCTCCCTTGAATCATGGCTCATAACGGGGCAACAACACTCCGTCCCGTGTCGCACTTTCACAGTTATGAAGTACTTTTTTCGTAGCTCGAATCAAGCCAACAACAGGCCTAGATTCCCACTTCGTAAGACCATCAACTCCAGGGAAAATCAAGACGGGGCATTCTCCGCTCGAGCATGGCATGAGCTTGTTGGTTAATGACGAGGGTTGAAAAAAGTACCTTGAAGTCCACCCATAACGCGCCCATAACTCATGTTCCTCCTATGGCTGGATCATCAAATTCTTCCGAAGCATGTCGGGAAATGAACTAGGGCTGACAAAAGATCAGCCCAAACACCCAAAACACCACCACATTGGGTGTAGCGGGATTCCGCCCGCCAAGACACACCTACACAACCCTCCCTTGTCCGCAGGGAAAAAATGTCCCAAGCACATGGCGCACATGGGGCCAGGGAACGGTAAAAGGTGGGTGTGTCGAGGACCCACGCTCGTCGGTGGGTTTTGCCCGCCATGCCGATGTCGTAGTGGGAAACTCCTGAATATTATCGGACATAACCAATCTCAGCTTCATTTCGTACCTTTTTTTGTGAGAGGTTTTGGGGAACGAGTGTACCTTTGTACATCCATATCCATGTACCTTTCCCCTTCGAGATGTACAAGCTCTGAAGCTCTGGGAGAGAAGAGAAAAATTTTTATAATAAAAAAATAATAATAATAAAATGAAATAAAATAAAAATAAAAATAAAAATAAAAATCAAGCTCTCCCTTTCCTTGGCTCGACCTCTTTTTCCGAGCCTTGACCACTCCAATGTCCTCTCGCTCGCTGGTCGCTGTGCTGCGGCTCAACTTCTCGGTTAGACATCAATCTAGATGAAGTTCAAGTTCTTATGACAGCTCGCCTCGCCCGTATGAACCACGTAAGACCCAAGAGACAACAGGGACATCGCGAAAAGTTCCAGTCAGGCACACCACCTTCCTTCAGATGACTGCTTCCCGGGTTGGGACCAATAACGCGTCCCGCTACTTTGTACGACTTGTCCACAAGGAGGACTTCACAAGGGAACATTGGAAATACGAAGGAATTGTACTACCCGCATTACTAATTGTCAATTTCAAAGTCGCCGATGCTAGAGGGGATTTGGGAAATAACTCTAAATTCGGCGAGGGTCCGCCGTCAAATGAGGACCAGGCCTGGCGACGGGAAACGAGAGCGAGGCAGTGTATCAAGCGTATCCCCACGTACCGCAGCACACCATCCATCCTAACCCACTAATAACATGGTTGCGCTAGCTAACTACGGCATACATTCCGGGCGACAACCAACCCAACCGATCGGCGTCGGAGATAATGGTGAGCCGATTTTTGTCCTCTGAAATTCAGGCAACAGCATAACAATGCGTTTAAGTCCGTAGCCCCATACCTCGCAAGACTTAAGTCCGCCTCGCAAACTTCGTTTCGGGCGACAGATGAACGCTAACTTTGGGTCACAACCCCTTGTCATATCCCATCAATTGATCCTTGGCATTAGTCGTGACCTGCGTGTTCAGTGTTCACCCATCCATTCAACGCACGCCCTTAAACGTAGTACATCGAGTTCCGAATATTCTCATGCACCTGCCATTTGCCCTTCCCGCTGGGTCCGAGCAGTCCTCGGTGGACTCGGGCACGCTCGCAAACAATATCCGCGTAGTAAGCTGGGGGGCAGATGCTGACCGCACGCGTAGCTCGACCAAACATGTAGCAAAGATCATGTGTGATGGTCTCGAGGTCATCCGCTGCGTTTCTTCCCGCCCGAATTGCGAAAATTTCATCGAGAAGCACCGTGTAGTGTGCCGGACGAGCAGTGCCTATACGTTCGGAAAAGCATCAACTGGTTAATAAAAGAGGCCCACTCAAGGGGAAAAAAAAAAAAAAAAAAAAAAAAGATTGACAAACTCACCCTTGATAGAGTCGTGAGCCGTGAGGAAAAAGTCCCAGTATCGAGCTTGAGTCACCCCGCGGTCCACCACCGTTCCCGGCCGGATATTTCCCGTCCGCGACGTGTGCTCGGGGCTAGTCGGGTAGAATCGAGTGTGATGCCGCTTCACCGACACAATCAACGCCAGATGCGGTGGCTTCTTGTACATTGTGCGGCACGCAGCTCGAATTCGTGGGACTTCCTTCTCAAGAACGAGCGCAAATTGTCCTTCCGAAACACCGTCTCGATAGATGATGATGTTCTCGGGGAGCCGTCCGTCGTTCTTGATCTTCCACAGGTTCAATCTTGATTCGAACGCACCCTTCAATTGGTCATCCTCGCACACTTCCATTCGGCTTGTGTGAACCCACGCCGTAGCCGGCCACTGCCCCAACTCTTTGTCGATGCTGGCGACCATACCAACCACGCTAGGCGCCGCCGCCTCGGCCGCCGTTGCAACGTTGGTCGGATGCACCACATCGTATCCGATAATCATCGTCTTTCCTTCGTTAATGAGGCCCACCGTATCAACCAACTGGTGGTTGACGCCGCCCATCTTTAAATTCCACTTGAGCGCCACGTTGCCAAAGTAGCCAGCTCGGCCCTTGTCCTTGCTAGCCTTCTTCCAGTCCATGCAGACAGTGTGAATGCCAAGCTCGACGTCTCCGGCCCTCTTGATGGCAGCGTAGAGCTGCGTGTCTTTGCGTGGAATAAAGACGAGGAGAATCTGAACTCGCTCCTTCGCAAGTTTGCCAAAAGCCGCCTGGATCTTACTCTGCATGTTAGGCTCGCCGGGCCGGACAAAAACCTTAGTGAGTCCGTGCGAAGGCGTGTCATCCATGTGAAGGCCGCAATTGTTATTGACTTGGGCTCGGAATTCGTTGGCAATTCTTATAACCTCTTCGTCCTGAGCCTGGATGCCGATGGCCACGCATCCCCAGCTTGTAATAGATCGACCCGGAATGGCAAACTTCAGACCGCTCATGTTCCAAGCCCCGAACGAGGGTTTGAACTTGGGACCGGTCTTGGCCTGCCTGCCACCTCCGGGCTTGTAACAGAGAGTGGGTGCGCTCAGCTCCCGGCCGTGGACCGTCAGGAGGCCTTTACCAACCTTGATGCCAAAATCTCCCTGTTTACCCTGTTAGCAAGCTTCCAAGTAAGAGGGGAGCGGGGGGAGCCGCGTGAACCGGATCAATACGTACAAGCAAGGCCGCGTCGTGCTGAAGGATATCCTGACCCCGAGTCATGATGGAGTGGTAGTTATCACCTGGCTGCCGGCAAGCAAACTCAATCATGGCCTGCGAATCCATTTCATTGAGCTTGATCTTGACGGGGGAAGGGAGAATGCGGCAGAATTCGGCTGGCACGAATGCCGGCTTGACCGGAGTACCGACATTCAAAAGCGGCCAATCGGTGTTGATGTTGACGTTATACTCTGTTAAATGGTTGTCAGCCTCACGACTGGGAAAAGAAAAAAGGAAAAAAGACAAAAGAAATCATCCACTTACTTTCTTTGTAGTACTGCGTAACAGTTCGGTGAACCGGGGCAGCATCGCCGGGCAATTGTGTCAAGAAGGACACCTGAGAGGGACCAGGGAAGGGAGTGTCTTCGATTTTCAGGCCCTCGACTACCATGCCGCGCCCAGACTCGAGAAGGCCCAGGATGGTCTTTTGACGCTTTAGGTCCTTGTCACTATTGGCTCCTCGGAATCTGTACTCCACGCGAGCTCGGTTGAAAATTCGGGCAAGAACAGTTAGATCACCCAGCGAGTTGCGACGATTAATGTTCAGCTTTCCGAAGATGTCCTTGACGTCGACTTCTACTCGGAAGACACCGTGGGTGACGTTCGTGTTGAGCAGTAGTCGTCCAGTCGACAGGCGGACGCTCTGGAAGTAGCCTCGGCAGATAGCCAGGACAGAGGGTACCAGGAAGCTCTTCTCCTCGTCTCCCCCAAAGCCGTCGCCGGGATGGTTGCCAGTCTTTCCAGTTTCGAAGAATCGTCGGGAGCCAACGACTGAAATGGTACGCTTCGTACGAGCAGTGTGACCGAGAACGATGTTGAGAGCATCGACAACATCCTCAAACTTGGGAAAGCTGGCGTCCACTTCCTGCATCGTCTTGAGATACTCCGTCACTTGAGGGAGGTTAAGAACCCTAGGGCCTTCAAAGGAGACGGAATAGAGATCCCTTCTCGAACGTCCCTCAATGGAAATGGGAACCATCATCGGGTTGTTGGGCAAGTTGAGCTTCTCCGTAGTGACAATCTTGGATTTAAGCTCAGTGGCCAGGGCCACGCCCGGATTGAAAGTCTTGACAAGGTCGACGGTGGCTTCGACGACCTGTGCAAGCTTAGCCCCTTTGAGGCTCGGTGCCTCTCCGGGCTCGCGTTTCTTTTTGAAGCTTCCTGTGTCTGATTCCGAGGCAGACGATTCGGCGTCGATCTTGGAATACTCCAGGTGGTAGAGATAGAGATCTCTGTCCGCGTTCAAGTCAAGCTTGAAGTAGTTTGCCCAAAGCTTGACCTTGATACCCTTGGTGCCGAAAACGGGGCGAATGGGCAACCTAACCGCAATCTCCTTACTGACCGAAAGCGAGGCCATCTTGCCCTCGACACTAAGTAGCTCATTCTCAAGGTCGTTTGTGGCCTTGTCTGGCTCCGGAAAACTGTTTTCTCTCGGGTTAGGCCATTGCACTCGGAGCTGTTCGGGGGGGAGTTCGACTTACGTGGTTGGCAAGGCCTTTGGCGGAGCGATGGGACCGCCACCACGGGCGAAGCCAAATCCGCGACCACGACCGCCCCGATCGCCGCGACCACCACGATCTCCAAAGCCACGCCCACCTCGTCCACCACCCCTACCGTCACCGTAGCCACCGCGACCACCACCTTCGCCAGAATAGTCACCGCGTCCACGACCACCGCCTCCTCGGAAAGGGGGGCCTTGGCCCCTTCCGCCACCACGACCTTCCCCGGCAGGACTGTCTCCGCGTCCGCGTCCGCGGCCACCGCCATCACCTCTACCCCGACCACGAGGGGCACCGCCATCACCAGCACCACGTCCACGGGGTGCACCACGGGGTGCACCACGGCCATCCCCTCGCTTGCCTCGCTCCTGGCCACCTCCGCGATCCGCCATGGTAAGAGGGCAAACTAGAGCAGGTTTCTAGCTTCGCCACTGGATAAGTAGGAGTCAGGAAAGTCGGCCGGGATGGTTGTTGGAAGGAAAACCTAAATGCTCGCGATATTGGCTGTAAATAGAAAGAAGAAACAGGGTGATTTCAAGCTGATTGATTGGGGCCCACTCATGTACTTTGGCATCCACCAGATTGGATTAGGGCCAAAGCATGCAGGGGAGTAAGGTTGAGGGTCAGTGTGAGAGAGAGGGAGAGGGAGAGGGAAAAGAACAGGGCAGGATTTTTATTTTATTTTTCCTCCCAAAAGAGAAATATTCCAGGAATAACCAACAGTCGTGTTGTGGGAAAGAAGTGCTGGCTGTTGGCTGACCATTGAGCATGAACCCTGGAACAGGAATGGCGAGGGTTGGCCTCTGGGATTCTGTGTCATGTCAGTGTTTGGGAAAAAGCAAACAATGCCAATGGCCTGCGGCAGATCAAGCGAATGATGAAGAGCTAGGAAGATGTTCCGAGGAGCTAGGGCCCATGTCCAGAACCCAACCAAACAGACAATGGATAATATCAGTTGATGACGACGTATGAAGTACTTGCAGTACTTCACAGTAGTGGAGAAAGAGAGTGGAAGGCTAGCTCATAACAGCAATGGTGCCCATACAAGGAGGACAGGATTGGCAAGGTGTACAGAGCTTAAGCTAGGCTCAATCTTACCACAAGTACCCAAGGGGTTGGATTCAGGAGAGTCGGTGGCATTGGTTGAGGAAGAAAAGCGGTGTAGTGATGAAAGGAAGATGGAGGGTTTCCAGGATGCCTACAATTTCTACTATGTATGTACAAAGTAGGATTTCTTTGATCGGTGTGGAAGCGACAATGGCGTGTGGCTAACAAAGAGAAGGAAAGATCAATCCTGAAGAGTTTAGAATTGTACATAGAGAGACAGTGGCGCTTCCATTGTGCGGTAAGAGCCTTCAATTGATCATATCGTTTGTCTCTCCTGTTTCAATGCTCCTTCCGAGTCAAGATGCGGATTTCGCGGGGTTCTTCTTCAACGGAGGAAAGGTTATCCACGGTTCCTACTACTTTCGTACAAGTGTAATTGATACTTGCCAGTATAATTATGCTTGTACAGGCGTCACGAGACCAGAACAGTGACCTGGCCGGGCCTGATCAAGACCCGACCCAAGGAGGCTGAAAGAAAGCGGAGGAAGCTGCCCGCCGACTTACGAAGCAGACGAAGTTGAAACCAAGAGATGATTGGTTTCAATGGGGCTTGTTGGTGTTTGCTGCCCAGCTAGGATCTGTGGTGCAGTCCACGAGCAGGTTCGGGATACCTTGCTTGGTGCGCTAGAACCCGACCACCTGAGAGAATACATGCTTCGTACGAAGTAGACTTCGTACATATACATGTACATGACCAGCTTTTATTGACTCGAGACGCCTAAGACGGTTTGGAGCAAGAGAGGCCCAGCTACGAAGTACAGAGCCCAAGGTCTTTTTGTACTCTGCAGGAATGCCCATGCTCGGCAATTGTTTCCAGGCGCCCAGCAAATTGGTGTTCTTCTGAGTACAACAGGGAGGGGACTTCAGTCGGCAAAAGTTGTGTATCTACTTTTGCCGATTACTTCGTCTGTGGTGCGGTCTCGTCCACAAGTCAAATCCAACCCGAGAACTTGGTTCTCACATCTCGTGGCACCACAACCAATTTGGACCTAATACGAAGTACATAATCCTCTCCCAGGGGTTTAAAGGTTAGTGCAAGAGATCATTGCCACCACCCGGTATATCCTATATCAAGTGTTAATTGGGTATATCTTCTAATATTTTATACTTGAGAGTACCTTTGTCGTACTTATCATGAGGTATGTCAGGTGGTCGATCTGATCTCTCAGACTAACGTTTAAACCCCGGGAGAGGTTTACATTCCCACATGGGGTTGATCTGTCGCTGCGGCTGAGCAGCACAATCTAGGGAATGAAGTGCGAAGTAGAAAAACTACACTCCACTACCTCGTACCTTAGGACAAATGAAGTAGATCTGTTTTGTATTATTGGCCGACCACTCTCGTAGCAGTGAGGCGTGCCTGGAACCACTTAACACCTGGGTCAGGTTGCATTAACCCCTACCTTGTATGATCTCGCCAGGAGTGCTAAATAATAGCCCACGGCACAACTACATAGATTCTGCGGTGTTCATCTTCAAAAAGCAGGAAGAAGGCTTCCCCGAGATCGGAGAAAAGTCGCTCTTTGAACATCGTCTAGGCTCTGATAGCAATGGGCATTCTTACTTCGTACAGACGTAGAACTTGTCTCGATGACTGGCGCCGTGTGGGTTAGCACCCCGCCGTCTGACGCTTCGTCGGGCCGCAAACGATACGGACGTCTTCGACAAGTCATCGCGTTAAGAACTGGAAAAAAGGCTATGTATTTGAAGACCCACTGAACGCTTGACCAAACCCCAACCAAGCATCAACGTTGATCAACTATCAATGCACCTGACTGTGCTCTCACACGGGCCTAGAGACGATACCACCCTGTTCGCAGGAGACTAAGCTCATGGGAACCAACACGGGGCAATCTTGAAGGCTTGGGTCGTCGGTGACCTGGCAATGCGGGGGTCGCTACCAAGGACTCCGTAAGTTTGATCTTATCTATCCACATAATCCCCGTCCAACTTGCCATTCTTGGAGCATCAAGATGTCCTCAAGTTCCTTCGGGATGTCGCTAATTTGTCTACTTGTCAAGTTTGGGTCTTCATCGCGAGAGTCGTGTGGCTGTACTACATAGTAAAGGCTAGGAAGGGATATTTCGATAATGGAACGTGGGGGCTGGTATTCGGCACAAGGTATGATTTTCCAGGAAAATGAAACGACAACGATGGCAGGAGGTGAATTTACGAAGTAGTGCTCAGCAATTGCCAATACCTGTGCTCTTCAATCAATGCTCAACCTCCAGGATCAGTATCATGGTTGGCAGGCCTTCTAGAAAGTAGTGCCTGGCAGTAATGACGAGTAATAGATCTGGGAACTAAAAATAATCTAGCGCAGCATTGTGGACTTTCGGCCAGCGTCAATGAACGCAATATCATTGATCTCCCTGGAAGGGCGGCTTCAGCTCCGTTGCATGAACTTGCTAGGTTCAATATAGGATAGAGTTGTTCTAGGAGACAAGTAGAAGGGAAGGCGAATAGAAACTGGTAAAATTAACCTGATCTCACTTTAGGCAGCTGGAGAGGCTTGGTTTTTAGAAAACCACACAAAACCTGCTAGGTATCAATTGATGTTGGTTTACCGCCCACTTATTCCTTAGAGCGTTGATGGTAAGACTTGCGCAAAGTCGAAGAGCGTCTAATTTACTCCATTCGAGGCAGCACCAGCACAGCCCCCGCGTTTTGTTACATTCTCGCATTCAATGAGCATTGAAGCCCTCTTTCAATTTCGACGTGTTCGACCAGATCTGAATAATGTCGCAATTATATCTAGGCTGTGAATGCCCTCCTGTGTTCACTTGAGGAGACCGCCATCTCGCTCTGAAGCATTTTCGATCATTCTCATCTTAATGGAAGGGACCAATCGCGTTTCCTTAGCCGCCATTGTGAGCCTCCTTCTCCGCATGAGGGCTCGCGCCATTCAGGCAAACAAACCGTCAGCCGTCGCGCCTTCCTTCAACCTTGAAAGTCTCTGGATACAAAACCGCAACCGGAGACGTCGAGTGACTGAGCCATTTATTTCTTTATTGTTTCATCACCATCAGCCTCATCATCCATTCCGGGACCCTAGTCCAGTCTCTAGGCCAGGACGCCGCTCTCTGTCTCACTCCAAAAACATTGAAAGCACCTTTCCGCGCAAAAGCGCTGGCGCGCGCTCTTTCTCGTCCATGGGAACGTCATGCTCGAACGAAAGCAAGGCGGGGTCGGATGAAAATTTGAATATTAGAGTCGCCGATACTTCTCTAGATTCGCCATCAGACTTGAAGCCCGCAAAGCGCGCTCGCTTCATGGTCCAGGAGCCAGGGCGACCCGGGCCCAGCTCAGTTACGGCTTCAGTCACTATGGCCGAACGCCCTCTAGCCTCGGCGGAGCTCGGCTTCTCTAGCGTGGACGACTACTTTACGCGACGAGATGAGGTCAAGAAACTACAGCACGCGATCGCTTTTGATCATGCCTGTACCGTCCATGCTAGCGAGAAGGAACAGAGCGCGGACCGGATACTGCAGCTCCTCAAAAAGAGAGACAACCTCAGAGTTTACAAGGCAGCCAAGCCTCGCATAGGCTATGGCG
>SJVG01000977.1:0-13459 GCA_034774675.1 Scedosporium minutisporum
CTCCTGCCCCCACCGCCTCTCAATCCTAATCGGCTGCAACTTCCCCGCTGCCTCATACTCGTCCCACAGCGCATCGAGCTCCGCGTTCAGCGCCTCGTCGCAAAACACCTCGTCGACGGGCTGCAGGCACGGATAGCTGAGCGGATCGAACACGGGTTTGGGGTTGGATCGGTCGGGGCGGGAACGCATGTCGATGTGGATGCCGTGCTGGTAGCCGCAGGTGCTCCATACGAAGGCGTAGATGATGCGCCGGACCTCGGGGGGCAGGAGGGTGAAGAAGAGGCTCTGGTGTTGGCGGTTGGCGGTGGCGGCGAATGAGGAGCGGTTGGGGTAGAGGTGGGGGGCCTCGTCGTACATGGAGACGTGGATCCCGGTTTCCCGTCTGGGATCGGTGGTGGGTTGGACGTTGACCATTGCGGGCTCGTCTCGGGGAGGGATGTCGTCGGTGGTAGGTCCGGTGACGGGGGAAGTTCTGGTCCTCCGGATGGCACCCAACAACATACGAAACAGCGGGAATCGACGGCCCGAGTCATTTTTATATTCGGTCTCTGATCTCGTGCCCCTGAGTCTCCAGAAGGCGGAATTACGCCTCGGTCTGTGGATGGCACGGTCGTCGGAAGAGGCGGTGGGCCCATCCAGACCGGGACCGTGGACGCTAACAGCGCCCGGTCCTAACCCAGGCGCCATAGCAGAGAGAAGAAGAAAAAAAGCCGCGTAAGGCTTAGGTAGGATTTATAATTCCAAAGATGAAGGAACCAAGTGCTTCTAGCCCGTGCTAGGCTGGGTGGTTCATGGTCTCGTTCTTGCAGACGTTCTTGCCGTCTACAAGTACACCACGGTTCTACACTTGCTGGTTATACCCATGTCTTCGGTGCGTGGGACTCGGTGAGTTTGATTGGTTGTAGGCCCGATGCAGTCCAGAGGTTGAGCACCATTGTGAGTTCGTTGGAAGTGTTAGTCGAGGCGAGAATGGGGCGATTGGCCTGGGCCGGAAGGGCGGCTTGTAACTGTGGGCTTGGGTGGTGTTAGTGGGTGGCGGGGTGGCGGCGGTCCCCGGGAGAGAAGTTGTACTGTCCTTCAGTGGTTTGGTGCTTGTATGACATCGGGAAACCTCGGTGCTTCGTCAGCGATTAATCCCCGTTGACTAGGCCTGGGGCATGTGGCTTTCAGAGCAGCCCCGCCTACCTGTATAATGGTCAGTATCCTTCTGGAAATCCAACAGATCGGGTAAGATGGCCGAGCGGTCCAAGGCGCCAGGTTCAGGCACACCTGAATGGATATTCCTGGTCTCAGAAATGGGGCGTGGGTTCGAATCCCACTCTTATCACGAATTTTCTTTTTGCCTTTAGAGCAGGTGTTGATTTTTTTCATCTGTCTGCCATCTTTGACTGTTTCTTTCTTTTCATTATTATACTTGCTTTTTATCTGTCTCTCTGTGCATTTTACTGCATGGTTGATCCATTTGAGCAAATCCTCAACATTAACTCCCTTTTGCTGGTGAGACTGACAACTTACACAATCCTCGTCTGCAGCTCCTCCCCAGCAACCCACCTCTTAATATTCTCCACCTGCTGCTCATACCAAGATGCCATCGTCTCCCTCGTCACATACCCCATATGCGGCGTCAAAACCACCCGACTCCTCCCCTCAACCCCCCACTCCGTAGTCCTCCACTCGCTATCCGCCGGCAACGGCTCCAAATCAAACACATCCACTGCCGCCCCCGCAATCCTCCCCTCCTTCAACACATCCAACAGATCCCTCTCCCTCACCAACGGTCCCCTCGATGTGTTCACCAGAAAAGCGGTAGGTTTCATCTTGTGTAGGTCTTCGCTGGATACGATCCCGCGCGAGCGATCTGAGAGCACGAGGTGTACGCTGAGCACGTCGGCCTCGCGGAAGAGCTCCTCCTTGGACGATGTGACTCTCACGGTCTTCTCACCGGGGAAATAAGGCGAGTCGACGGGCAGGCCCACGGAGCGCACGCGGTCGTCAGCACTCTCCTGCGTGAGGTTCTCGCTCCAGGCGATCACGCGCATCCCGAACACCGTAGCCATGATCCGCGCGACATTAAGGCCCAACCGCCCGAGTCCCAGCGTCGCGAACGTCTTCGAGGGAAGCGACGTGGCCAGCGACGTCTGCCATCCGCCAGCGCATATAGAGGCGTGGGAATCGGGTATGTCGCGCGCGAGGGCGAGGATGAGGGCCACGCAGTGCTGGGTGGTCGAGTCGGGCGTGGGGTTCGTGGCCGTTTGGGTGCGGTTTTTTTCAAAAGTTCCGGCGACGGGGATGCCGCGGGCGGCGAAGGTCGGGAGGGAGAGGGAGGCGTTGCGGAGGCTTGTTGTGAGGAGGAGCTTTAGGTTGGGGAGGCGGTTGATGAGAGCTTCGGGGAAGGGGGTGCGTTCTCTCATGGTGCCTTGGGAACGGTGTAAGCGACTGTTTATTTCTCGTAAATTATTTTCAGGGAAAATGTAGGTGTAACTCACAGATAATCTCAAAGTCTTGCAGCCTTTGGACGAGAGCATCGCGGTCTGCATCGCGAGTGTCCGGGTGGTTGTACGGCGGGAGGGTATCCTCGAAGATGGTCACTTTGAAGGATGCGGGGTCCAGAGTCGCGAAGAAGCTCTTGGAGAAGCCCTGGTAGTCGTCGAGGACTGCGACGTTTAAGGGTGAGGCCATCTTGGAATACTTGGACCAATTTCTGTACAGTGATCAATCCCGGGCTGTTTCTCACTCTATTCTCAAGAAGGGGCGCCGATGAGTATTTTATAGTTAACGAGTTAGTGATTCCGTGTTTAAGTGCCGAGGATGGAGAGTCGATATCGGCGTGCCCCTCATCGCAGTTAGTTCCAAAGTTGAGTCAATTGACACATTGAACATGAAATAAATCTACGAATTGAGGGATTGATAATTCGCTACAGCTTGCTGTATTGATCAGCAAAATTGGGTGACGCAATCCAAGACCGAATCAACACCTTCGACATGAGCAATGCCGACTTCAGCTTCACTTAAAGCTAGACACAGCAGTGACATTTTAGTATTCTATGAACATTTTCAGAATCATGATTGTCTAGCAAATATACAGTCAATCCTAGAATACTTGTACAGAGCACATCCCCCCATCTAAAACTTGCTCGGCATCCTCATCCCACCATCAAGCCGAATCACCGTCCCATTCAGCATAACATTCTCAATCCCATGCTTCACCAACGCCGCAAACTCCGGCGCCTGCCCCTGCCTAGCCGGATACTCCGTAGCCCTCAACAGCTGATTCCTCACCTTCTCGCTCATGTTGGCCTCCATGGGCGACGAGAAGATGCCCGGCGCGATGGTGACGACGCGGATGCCGTAGCGCGAGAGGTCCCGCGTCATCGGCAGCGTCATGCCCGCGATGGCTCCCTTGCTCGCCCCGTAGGCTACCTGGCCCCTCTGCGCTTCGAAGGCCGCTACGGAGGCGACGAGGACGACGACGCCGCGCTCGTTATCCGGGCCGAGGGGGGTGGTCTTGGCTAGGTGTTGGAGGAATTGGCGGACGGTGTCGATTGTGCCGCGGACGTTGACGGACATGACGAAGTCGAAGTGGTCGAGGCTGAAGGGGGCGCCGTTGCGGTCGAGGATCTAGGGAGAAAGAGTTAGATATTTTAGTAGATATTATAGCAACGTAAAATGACAGTAAAAGAGGAATATATCATACCAACGAGGGGTTACCGACGCCAGCAGCGGGAATGATACCGCCGAGAGGCTTTCCAGTCTTCTCGATCCATGCCATAGTGCCGGCGACGGCCTTGGAGATGCTGTCGGTGTCGGTGACGTCGGTTTGGAAGAAGCGGGCGAAGGAGCTGAATTCGGAGGCGGCTGTGTTGCCGAGGGTCTCGTTGAGGTCGAGGATGGCGACGTTGCCTCCGTTCTGGCCGATCATCTCGACGGTGGCCCTGCCGAGGCCGGAGGCGCTGTTTGACGAGGGCACATGATTAGTAGCTGGTTCATTCGTCGGAAGGTTTGGTTATGGTCTGGGCAATGGGGGTTGGCGAATTCTGGAGCTGGGGGAAGGAAGAGCGCCTTACCCTCCAGTGACGACGAATGTGCGACCTTCAATCTTCATCTTGGCTGGCGAGAGAGCTAGTGTAGCTGAGCTGCGAACTGTTGGAGGTGAAGAACGCGGGGAACGGAAGCGAGACACTGAAGGTTTATAAATGGACACCGCTCGGTATTATCGGTAACAGTAGCTCCCCGCGGAAGCAAATTAATTTCGATAGATTGATGAAGAGAAATATCAACTAAGCTACCTCTTTCAGCCTGGCGATGTTAGACCTTTTGTCCATTTTCCAGAATCGCCCCGGCTTCTTCACCCTGCCGGCGTGGGGAAAGCTAGCTCGGGCATCCAATTGATGGGGATCTCATGTTGCATTTAATGGGCTTGAGCCTCGGCATGATTCAATTCGGTTCCAGTGGCTTGGACTGTACACTTGATCCGAACACCTTCTGTGGGGTACACCAATGTTCCAGCCCAAACTAGAGCCGCGCCACTTTACTTTAGTATCCTGATAGAAGAGAAAGAACGGAAGAAGAAAAGGAATAAATGGCAGGTCGAGTAGATCTTATAATCAAGTCGAAAATTTCTCCTCAAATTGTCTATCTCTTGAGGGTAAAAGAGAAAAGGAGTTTCGTTTTGAACCGTGAAAATCGTGGGCACCATCCCAGCTACCAGTTTTCCATCCTGCTTTGGATTAGGACCGTCAAGGCTCCAGTTGCTCTTTTTCCTTCCGGTGGAGGACATATTAATAGTCCGTCGGTCCTTCCGTTGGATGCTGGATAGTCCGGATGTCAAGACGGAATGAAGCAGTATCTATCTCGGGGAGCCAACAAAATACACCCTCTATGACAAGATATTATACCAGCTCTAGTCTATCCCCTCTCTCTCTCTTCTTTCTCTCTTTCTTTTCTTTTCTTAATTATTTTTTTCCTTTTCTATTAACATGTTTTCTAGATGGATTCTTGCTCTGAGTTGGCCACGGCGTGTAAGTGGCGGATCATCACAATGCCCAGTGGTGGAGACCCGATGACCTGAAAAATAGACGATGCTAAGGGTCTGCGAATGAGCAGGAACCCTATACTCTATCTTTCCTTTGGCGCTCGGTCTTCATCCTCTTCACAACTACCCATTCCCATCCCGAGCACTCTCATCGAAGACTTCAACAATCATCCAGCTCTTTGTGGCTGCAACACAAGAAAACAGATGGGTCTAGCCGCGTCTCCATATCCGTACACAGACATGGCCTCCTCCCTAAAGACTTTTCCTTCATTTCCGACCATAGCATGCAGTCTTTCCCGCATGGAGACAACAGTCCATGAAACCTCCCGGCATCCAAAACTCGTCATTGGGCTCGTACGTCATGAACTCCTTCCATCGATGGCTCTGGCTATGGTAGTAGTCCCATCTGAGACTCTTGCCGCAGGTGTAAGTTGGATCGACGCCCTTTCGCTTGTTGCACTGGCCCTTCTTTGCGCACCAGTAGTAGATATTGGCTTCGCAGAGGCCGAGAAGGAGGAGGAAGACGGTAGGAATGTTGAGTCTCATGTCTATGGAGGTATGCATGTTAGTATACGAAGTCACTGGTCTGGTGCTAGTATGGGTGAAGGCATGGTGCTAACTTGGTTTATCTTCTTGTTTCCGGAGAGTGGGAGATATCGTGAAAGGGATATAAGTGAGGCCAAGGAAGCGTAATCGGATGAGAGAGGAGAGCACACTTACACGGCCACGAAATTGCCATCTCCCTCACGTTAAATATTTTCACGATAACCGGAGTCCATGGTGGAATATAAATGCGTCTTACTCGTGTCGTTGCCAGGACCCCTGTCACGATTACCACTACTTAAAAATTCAGATGGTCGCGGGAAACGATCTAAACTGGATATTGATGTAAGAGTCATTATTGATCAACCAGTGTTGATTAGTGATGCTCATAAGACTATTTTTTTAATCCTACTTCGTACTTCGAGTTCACACGGCTACGAAGTATTACATGCCTCATTCCCTGCCCTCAATGCGTCTGGCTGTGTTATCATGTAGCATGCTGCCAGCAGGGTTGAGGCGCCAGCGTGCGTTGCTGTGGGTTGCAATAATCCCCCCTATGCTGGAATAGTTGATAAAACAAGGCTCGAGAACCTCGATATGTGGATTTTGATGAGACAATCAGTCAGGGTCCATACCTTGCATATTGCAAGTAGAATTATGGAATTGAACTGTTGATATTGAACATTGGAAAGTTTCTAGAGCTAGTTCAGAGGAATAGAACCCCAACCAGGACCCAATCGGTCTCGTCGTCTCTTACATTAGTACATCTACGGAAGGACAGAGCGAGTTGAGGACTTTATTTTATTCTCGACCCAACCACCCCACAAATTTACTACAGTTACACCACCGTACACAGTTTTATGTAAATAGAAGCATACTACTTCGTATTTGCAATAAACCTACAATCTCAGCTGTCATCAGCTGTTAAAATTTGCCAACAGGTTTGTGGATTTCATGGGCATCGTGGGCATCATGGATTTCGTGGATTCCATGGCTGGCGATTGCAGGTACAGTGGATATTGTGCGGTTTCCCTGAACTGAATAATCTGTCATCTGTAGACAGCTGTTGCCATTTGTTACATGTAATACACTAACTCCTTTAACTTGAATGCTCCAAAATGCACACGAAACCCACGATGCCCATGAAATCCACGAAATCTGTGGTGCCCATGAAATCCATGAAATCCACGAAATCCGCGAAATCCGTGGTGCCCATGAAATCCAGGAAATCCACGATGCCCATGAAATCCACGAAATCCATGATGCCTATGATGCCTATGATGCCTATGATGCCTATAGAAATTTTATTTCTTTTAATTTATTGGGAACTTTAATATGAAATTTCTAGTTGTGGATAATTACGAATATTCCTTTTAATGTGTAGGTACCCTGGTAAACGGGGTTGAATTTAAATGGGTAGGGTGATCCTAGCACTTTGAGAAAAAATAAAGTCCTCAACTCGCTATGTCCTTCCCGTATACTTCGTACATCGGTATCTATTGCAGAATCCTGTAGGATCCAGGTCCCGTCCCGCGCACAGTTGTACAACCATAGCTTCCCTAACGTGAAGTTTGGTTTTATAGTCAGCATCGGCGGGGTTTGCGGATGCCTAAAATATGATATCCGCCTTAGCGAGGTTATCGTCAGCGTTCCTAGTCATAGGAAAATTAGAGAAGAGCATAAGCAGGCAAATGTAGATTCCAAGTGGAATTTCTCCCAGCCCTACTACTGCCTGTGAAACATCCGGCGAACAAGTCAACCAATTGGGCCTCTACGAACCAAACCCCCATGGCTTCAAAAGTGCTAATATCTGACGTTAAGGTGACGGCGGTTAAACGTCCCAGGTCTTCGGCGACTCCTAACAATCCGCCGAGTACTGAGGTAATATGGTATCGAGAACCGTCAATCTCCTGGAAACCTACGTCTAGGATGAGGTTTGCTTCGTGCGCTAAATGGTCCCAACGACATGGCGTAGATAATGGCTACGCGATTGTCTTTGAATGGCTGCGACGACCGCGGGTGAGGCCCTCGTGGCTCTGGGATAACACCCGAATGAGTTTTGGATCGTTTGTATCCCTACCTAGGTGGCGAACCCGGACGTGCCTAAACAAACGTTAGCGCTGCCAACCAGGGACGAAAAAACAAAAACACTTGAGTCTACCATCGGCAAGACGACCTAGATAGCGAGTGACCCGGCTGGACACACTAGAAGAAGGCGGAAACATACCGTAGTAGGTTATCGGGCCGGGGATATTTGTGCTCCCGATCTAGACAGAACGGACAAGCGTACCCCGGCGATTCATGAACAAAGCTGTGGCGAATCATCTCGTTCTTCCTCCTGAAGCCCTGGCCAGGCTTACTTCGCGGACATCCCTGGACGGGACAGCAGTGGGGTCTTGCTGACGAGTGCATGTTGACGTGAGAGTTGAGCAGATACTGTGTTTGGAATGGCTTCGCCTGGCAGCCCTCAAACATGCATTTGAACATGCCAACCTCGGAGCTCGTGGAGCCGCTCGTTACACTTGATCCGGAGTGATCTGTATCGGTCGTCCCGGTGTTGCTGTTTATGTTGCACTCACTCCCCGCAGACCTGAGTAGAGGGGTGGTGGTGGTGCTTGTAGCGTTGGCAATCCTGGGGTCGGGTTTCGAAGTAGGATATACAGAATTTGGTGCTGAGTTTAGGAGTGGCAAAGGTTGCTGGGATGGATGAGGTGGCAGGAGGTTAGCTGTCGGACTTTTGGGAACGATAGAGTTCGGCGAAGCAAGGGGCGCTTCTGGCAGACCTATACCAACCGGACTAGGAGGATTCAGGGCCGAGAGCAAGGCGGTGGTCTGGAAATAGTCTGGTTGAGTGTAGGAGCCGCTACTGCTAGGAGCAGGGCCATGAGGTATCGTCTGGTCCAGCGGCAGCGGCGGCAGCGGGGCCTCGAGCATTGCCCGTTCCTGACGCGCATTCTCCCGCTGGCGTTGAACATACATGTCTTCTGGACCAACCGTTAGAGACAGTCTAATTTTAATTCTCGATAACCCGACCCGAATTTTCATAACTTACCATGGATATTCCTTGACTCTTCTCGTTGAGATCTACCCATGAAGCTGTTGAATGTGTTCTTGACAGAACGCTCGACTGAGCCAATGTGGCGAATAACGCAAAGATCAGACTCCCCAGGCTGTGGCATTCTCTGAATAAAGGAGCTCCTGTGCTGGCCATATATGTCCAGCTCCTCAATGGTGTCTAGGCCAACCAGAACGTCTACTGTGAGGCTCTCCAAAATGTGTAGCCGAAGGGAGAGCTCTTCGCTGCGTGGCAGGAATTCCATCACACCGCCCACGTCTCCGACGGAAAATGTAGCCTCGATTACTCCAGAGGTAAACCCGATGCTTCCATCTGCGAATTGAAGCTTTTCTCTAACGGGATGAACCGTAAATTCCCTTGCATGGACAAATTCGGGACTGACTAGATCAAGGTCGGATCCAGAATCAACCCGGGCGCAACTAACTGACTTTCCTACACGGCAGATGAGACCCTTTTTGGGTGGTCCTATGCTGTGGACTCGAAAAGCCTGCAGGGTTGGAACAAGCTCCTCGATAAGCAGAACTTTGTTCTCGCTAAAGACGTCTGCCGTATCCAGAAACTCCCATCCCACAACCGCAGGCATGGCCAAGTCGGAGAAGACATAGAATACACAGCTCCAGCTTATATCGCAGTTTGGGAAGGAACATTCTGTGGTAACCCGTCCCACCGCCTTGACTCTTTTGCCGTTAGCAAGGGAGAAGCGCATGTCCTGATGTGACGAATCGATAACCAGACCCAACTTGGTTACAACATCTAAAGATATGATGTTGTCATCGGACCCGCTGTCAGGACATGCCATGATCGTGGCAGTGTTACCGATGACAAGAGGCAAAGAGTAGCGTTTCCGCCGCCTCGTAGCTCTCTGCGCTGGACGTTGAGGGGCATTGATGGAAGACCAAAACTGAGCCGGGTCGCTGTCGTCAATCAAGGGAAGTCGTTCGGCTCCGGGCGCTATCGTCCAACCCAGTCCGGGATTCATTAGGTTCAGCAAAAGGGCATCTTTTCTACTCAGCCTAGGGGTGGCTTTCGTATTGACGGTCGCACGGGCGCCATGAAGTCGGGGGTTTCTTCGCTTCGATACACCTCGCAATGAGGGGGTCCAGGGTAAGTACTGTCGAGACAATGCGTAAGGTCAGAGCAATGCTTTCAGAGGCAGGATAGTGTATGGGACAAAGTTTAAACGGACCAGATCAACCTCCGAGTCCGTGTCAGACTCAAATCCCTTGTCAGAGTGGCGTTCATCATCTCGCATCAACTGAGGTCGAACTGCTTGCAATACCGGCGAGGCTGGCTCGCCAGCGTCTTCTCCATCGTTAGAAAACACAACCATCGCGCCAGGGAAAATGGGAGATAGACTGCAATTGATGCTGATCGTGTCAGAGGATAGGGGATGGGGCGTACCGAATTTTATGGCTGACAGGAAGTAGAGTCTAGCTACATTGCGACAGTGGTACAGCCTCAGTGAGTCTGCGACCCAATCATCGCTTCACACGTTGGGGGCGGATTGGGTTGTGTGGTGGCTTGAAAAGGAAAGAGAATTGTGAATGAATGCGTCCATCTCTTATTCCCCGTGCCTTCAATAATGGTTTAGCTGTTGCTCATACTTATTGGCATCATGGCATCATGGCATCTATAGAACCAACAGGAGGCGATAAGAATCGGAGCCGTTATATCGATGGTTTTCCAGCCCTTGCTGCGTTCATCGCGAGTGACCGGGATGGCACCTCTGCCATCTTCAAACGCTTTAACCGACTTGCGGCGAGGAATTTACTCTATCTGCAGTGTGAGCTAGCAGAGTTACAGCATAAGCTGGACACTTTCGATTATGAAGACGGCAATGCGAGAGAGACTTTGCAGTCCCTGCGAAACTGGGAGGAATATAAAGCGAGAGAAGCAGCACAACCAGAACGAATGGACCTATTGCGGAAAATACGAGCAACGATGAAAGAGTACCGCAAGTATTCCATAAGTAGTAGAGCGGTTTCTAATTCCTCACTGACTCCCGTGGCCTTCTAGGGAAGGCGATGCTTTTCGAAAGCACCCTTGCATCGATATCACCACCAGACAGGAAAACCTGGAAGGCGTTTCGATTCAACTTCTTCCATGGGCGGCCTGGGGACCCTGACAGCTTCCCAATGCTTGGAGGACATGGTTCTGGCTTGTACGACGATGTAGACGATCTCGTGGCATTACACTCATCGGAGCCACCCGATAGACTTACAGTATTCGCCCAGAACAATTTTGGTTTCTTGTTTGAGGTGAGTATTCCTACGCTATAGTAGACAACGCTTTCTGTGCATGTAAGCCGGATCTAAGTTTATATCAACGACATCCGCCAGGAGACAGACACCCATGGTGCCACAACCGGCCCGCATGTTGGATACGCCTCAGGGCAGAGAATATCGACTTTTATATCCTACCTTAGCACCATACTGGCCGCCTTGTTCATGATCGGGGCCATTCTGATCTTGTACAAGGTGAAATCGGATGACCTGAAGCTGGGACTTGTTGGTCTCTTTACGGTGGCGTTCGCGGCGAGTGTCGGTTTGTTAACAAATGCGAGGAGGGCGGAAGTGTTTGGAGCTACAGCCGCGTGAGTAAAATAACACGTATTACATCGGTTCGCCAAGCTAACGAGAGCCAGCTATGCCGCGGTTTTAGTCGTCTTTGTTAGCGGAGATCTTGGGTCGTAAGTAGGCTTTGAATCCAGGAAGATGACTGGGTTGCTAAGAAACCAAACCTAGCTCGAACAAGAATCAGTGAATGATACGAAGACCATCTCACGCTTGGGAGATCATGACCCTGTTTGAGATATTTTCCAATCTCAGTGTCAAGCGTCACTATTTCCAAGCCGCAAGGAACCCTTCCATCCGGTGTTCTGACATCGATAGTTGTTATCCTGATTGTAGAGATGTTCTGTCAGTAGCCAGACTGATGCATTCCTCGTGCGTGTCTGTGTTACCACGACGCTTACTCCGTCAAGGATCATCATAGCCTTCTCTGGCGGATCGTCGCGAACCTCTGTAGGAAGGGCTTCGCCGCCAGTTATATGCGACCGGGGACGCCATTTTGGTGGCCACATTCACCTTGAAGGCAGAGATTGATTCCTTAAAGGAGAAAAAAAAGAGAGATCGGTGTTCTAGATGCCGGATTCACAAAATAAAAAGAGTTCGGTCGCCAGGCTCTGTTCACTTGTGGTGGGGCTGTACTTGGCTGTCTGTTTGTGATCCCCGATTGCTTGTGGCGCCGATATTGGTGGCAGAATCCGCTGGATCGAGCGGTAACAGTAGCATATCCCCGCTTTCGGGGGAAGAAAAAGAGCGCCTCGAGGTCACGGTCGTCGAGTGTGGAGACTAGACGATCCAAAACGTCAATCGATCAAAGGAAGGTTTAGACTGAAGCATGTGCTTTGTGCCTCCCACCCCGAGATCCTTGACAGTTCGTAGTGCTGCTGTGTCAGCGAAAAGTAACATTGAACCTTGGAGTTGGGCCAACCGTTTTGCCTTTGCCGTTTGCCGGAGATGCTAAAGACTGAAGTGTATCGCGTGCCCCGTCGACCGAGTCTTGGTGTGCTGTGACCGTCAATTGTCGTTATTGTTGTCCACTGTCGATCCCACCTTGCAGCTCTCAGTGTTTCTTATCGCAAATCCCCTATTCGCAAATCCGTCTTGAAATTCGACTTGGAAACCCAAATTGAGTATTTCATCTGCCATTCTTCTTTTCCGCATTTAGAATCCTCGACGTTGTTTTCATTGTTTTCATTTGCACCTACATCTAGATTGGTCGTTCGAAACTTTTTCTCTTTTTAAATTATCTACTTTTTCTTTTTCTCCGAAGCCTAGGAGTTCCGAGCTTGCCGCAATCGTATCGTCGTATCGGATACCCACGAACCATTCCCTGTCGAAGAACCCCTCGAGCCGAACCACGACCTTGATCCTCGCGAATATCTGCCCTCAGTTCTCGCGGATAACCCCCCTGCTTCAAACGACAACGGGCCCCGTGGCCCTGTTTCCCTCCATACCGGGGCGGGATATTTACAATTTTCCGCGAGCCGACGTTGACGTGGCTTATTCCTTCTCAGCAAACCAGCCATGACGAGACCACGCGGCTCTTCGGCGGCGAGCGAGGAGAGCGCTGGCGCGCCGCTCGACCAGGTACGGGATATCCTTTCGCCCACGATAAATCCCCGAGGCCGTTACATTTACGGTGTTGAAATGCCGCTCTTGGAAGGAGGGGAATTTTGCTAGAATGCGGCTGGCTGACATGACGGT
Organism: Scedosporium minutisporum; assembly: GCA_034774675.1. NCBI lineage: Eukaryota > Fungi > Ascomycota > Sordariomycetes > Microascales > Microascaceae > Scedosporium > Scedosporium minutisporum. The sequence goes on from SJVG01000977.1 coordinate 12,923, forward strand.
GATAACCTGCTAGGAGCTCGGGAGTATGTACGATTACCTTGCCAAGGTTATCCTCTTGGGACCCAGTGGATCGGGAAAGTGAGTTTCCTTCAGAAATTCCTACCTGCCTGCTAGTTCTTCCGGCCTCTTGCCGGACTATGCACAGAATGCACAGAGCAGGACAAGGACTAGAGCAGCATGTGCTAACTTCCGCTGCTACTACAGGTCATGTCTTTTGCACCGCTTTGTCAAGAACGAATGGCGAGTTCTGTCCTCCCAGACCATCGGCGTCGAGTTCTCCAGCAAGATCATTAAAGTTGGCACTGGTGCGAGGAGGAAACGCATAAAGCTACAGGTACTATACTGACAACTTTGTCTCCCACTCTCTACCGTTTCCCCTCCCCCACCCCCCATCCCACTCCCCAACCAAAAACGCTCACCCACACACCACCCGATCCATACACCCACGCACTCCCATCACATCTCCACCCACTACACACCCCACTCCCCCACACCCGCATTCACGTCACACCACACCCTTCGCCCACCGCACTCCTC
>SJVG01000978.1:0-13453 GCA_034774675.1 Scedosporium minutisporum
TTTTGGGGTGGAGTATTTTTTTTCTGTGACGCCTTGGGGGCGGGTCTGGTGAACTAGAGAGGAACGGCAATGGTTAACATGGTTTGTGGGTTGAGGGGAGGGGAGGGGGGAAAGGAGGGGGAGAGAGAGGGGAAGAGAGAGAGGGAGAGGGGAAGAAGAGGGGGAGGGGTTATGGGAAGTGATATATCTGGATGAAGTGCGTGGAGTGACGTTTAGATCGAGGGGAGCTAGGCTTCTTTGGGAGCTGGAGATGTTCAGCTTGTGGTGGTGCAGCGAGCTTAAAGCTTATTTGGGAAACGAGACTGTTTCGCTTCCTCAGACGGACACTATTGGTTCTTGGCATTGTCTGCGGCTGAGAGAAGAAAGCGAAGCTTGCAGGAATGGCGATCTTGCCATTTTTGGTCAGTTGACTCGGAATATATATTGTAAAGATATATAAAAAGAAAGAAGTAAAAATGTACGTGATGAAAATATGTCCCGTCCAAGTGCTACTCTTCTCAGCTATATACACCCATATAAGCCCCCCTCCTTCTCCTCTCTCCCATCACTCCATTTTCTTTCCCCTCACACAACAGTAAACGCCCCATCAAGCCTAAGATCCCTACTCGAAGCCCCAACAGCAACCTTAAACTCCCCCTCCGGCACAACCCACTTCTGCTGTCCAACATCCCAAAAGCTAATATCCTTCCTCCTCACGTTAAACGTCGCCTCGCCCGCCTCGCCCGCCTTGAGCTTCAGCTTCTGGAATCCGCGGAGCTGCCGGGGCGGTGTCTCGGGCGCCGAGGAGGGGTAGGTTACGTAGAGCTGGGCGACTTCGGCGCCGTCTACCTCGCCGGCGTTGGTGATTGTGGCTGTTATGGTGGCGACTGTTTCGTAGAGGTCTTCGGGGCCGCCGGGCTTGAGGGTGCCGGTTGCGGGGCCGGGGGTTGCGGAGGAGTCGACGGAGATGTCGGAGTATTCGAATGTGGTGTAGGCTGTGCGCTCGTTAGTCTTCAGGATTTCCTTTCTTTTTTACTCAAGAACAAACTTCGATGGAAGAGCGACGGGGGAAACGAGCGAAGAAAACAACTTACAGAGTCCGAAACCAAACTCGTACCGCGGCTCAATGGACTGCTTATCAAAGTGGCGGTAATCGATATAAAGACCCTCCCTAAAGTTATCATCACCATTAACAACAGCCGCACCCCAATCCTCAGCGCGCTTGCCAATCGTATAAGGCAGCTTTCCATTAGGATTCGTGTCGCCGAAGAGAACGTCGACGAGGGCATTGCCGTTCTCCTGGCCGGGGAGACCAGCCCAAACAATACCCTTGACGCCCGTGTTCTGAAGGATGGATTCGAGAAGGATGGGGCCGACGGAGTGAACGACGACAATGGTGTTGGGGTTGGCAGCGGCGACTTGCTGGACGAGGCGGTTTCCGTCGTGCCACGGGTCGAGATGGTTCCTGTCTCCACCGTGACCCTCGACTTCAATGTATCCCTCGCCCGAATCAGCCGTGACGAAAACGAACGCGATATCAGCACCCTGCGCAGCCTGCGCACCGGCACCGCCATCATCAGAGGGGCTGTGGGAGACTTGGATGCCCTCCTTATCGGCGCGGGCCTTGATGGCCTCGTGGGGAGCAACAAGATAAGTCAAGTCGACTGTTCCCGAACCCCAACCCATAGCGAGTGCGCCCTTGTTGCACCCGCGATCAGGACAGGCATTGAGGCCGTCGGAGTTGACGACGGTAGAGGAGCCAATGACGGCGATCTTGGCGGGCTTCTTAAGAGGGAGGAGGTTCCCGTCATTCTTGAGCAGGACAATCCCATCACGCGCGACAGCTCGCGCATTTTCCTTGTGGTTACCCTGGACATTGGCGTTCATATTGACCTGGGGGTATCCCGAGTCCTGGCCGAGGTAGTACCAAGAAGCAAGGACGCGACGAACCATGTCATCGAGGCGAGCGGTCGAGACGGCGTTCTGCTGCACGGCGCTCTGGAGCTGCGGGCCCCAGAGGATGTTTCGCCCGTCGAAGTCGCTGCCCGGCATCGTCATGTCCATGCCGCTGTTGGCCGAGCCGGCCGTCGTGTGCTGCGCGTTCCAGTCGGAGACGACGTAACCCGGGAAACCGAGCTCGTCCTTGAGGAGCTTCTGCATGGCGTATTGGGACTCGCAGGCCCACGTTCCGTTGATCTTGTTATACGAGCACATGACGGACGCGGCGTTAGCCTTGACGCTGTCTGCGAAGGGCCAGAGGTACAACTCGTGCATCGTCCTATCGTCGACGCTGGAGCTCATCGTCTCGCGGTTCCTCTCCTGCTCATTGAGGATATAGTGCTTAGCGCAAGCCTGAACCCCCGCGCTCTGGATCCCCTCGATGGTCTCGATCATGGCGATACCCGTAAGATACGGGTCCGGCCCAAACGCCTCCCAGTTCCTCCCCGCCGCAGGAATCTTCCCCAGGGCGCCGGCCACGGGACCCAAGAGCACGTGTACTCCGATACCCTTGGCCTCCTCGCCCATGTACTGCCCGCGCTGGCGGATGAGCTCAACGTCCCAGGTCGACGCGGCCTGGATGGCGGGCGCGAAGGCCGTGACGCTCCGGGCGTGGCGGAGACCGAGGGGTCCGTCCTGGAGGCAGAGGGAGGGGTAGTTGATGCTGCCGGCGGAACCGGTGTTGCCGACGCAGGCGCCTTTGCCCCAGCCGACGCCAGAGACGATGCCGATTTTTTCGTTTTGGCCGAGGCGGGCGAGGGCGATGTTGGCTTTTTCATAGGCGGCTGCCCATTTCTCGTCGGCGGGTGTGGCTGCTCATGTCAGTATCAATTGGTATAGTTATGATTGAATTTGAATGTTGAGTGTTGTGAGAAGAAGCTTACTCTGCGCTTGGCCGAGCTGGCTGAATGCCGCAGCGGCAGTGACCACGGCGGTGAGGGCCTTGGCGAGCATCTTAGCCGGAAGTTATCTCTACGGCTGATGACGCGGGATAGGGAAGGAAAGAAAGAAGAGTAGGAGGCACGTTGTGAGTCCTCAATCTCAGATCCCTGGGTCCACAACACTCTTGAACGGGGGAGGAGAAGGGGGAGGGAGCAGTGACGGGTTTAAGTATACATAATAGACTCATACATCTGTTTGCCCATATATATCCGGGTTGGGACGATTCTGATGAACTAGCGGAAGGGCAATGATGAGCCAAGACGGTTAGATAGGGAAACAACTCGTGAAATCCCTGCAAGGCACCCGTGAGGTGCTGTTTACTTGCTCACGTTCCCTGCCGTGTAAGTGAAGGCAAGGTAGCTGAGGGGCAGTAATGCAGCAATGCAACATATCGAAGGCCAATGACCTGTAGAAAAGGGACCTACCAAGGTGGGAAATAGGTGCCCTTTCCCACTGGAGCCGAAGATTAAATGGGGGCGAGTCCCCAATGGAAGCTTGGAGAGCAATGCCGGAGCTTGTTAACTCGCGGCGTACCTACTATAGAGACCGTCCCCTCTCCGCCACTTACACGCTTATCCACGTATAGGGCGATGGTGGGTAGAAAGTTGGTACCTGATGCTAGGGTGGGGCGAGGGCACCATCATTGAACAGGCGGGCTCGAATAGGAAGATCACCCGTGTAGAGTAAGTCCCGGAGCCCGTTGTGGGGCAACACTCTCTGTTTCTCTCGGCGTATTGTTGGCTGTGATGCTACGTCCTTCTTGTTTTCTTGGTTTGGAGCAAAGGATTGGTGAGTTGCTCCGAGTCAAAAGCACATGCTGATTGGGGCTTCAGTTACATGGCAGAAACCTCAGCAGAAACCTCAGACGAGGAAAACATCTAGTGTTCCGAACAGGGGTCGTCTCACATCGGTTCACCTCACTTGATTTCAAGATGTTTGCGGGAGTTCACGTTGCGGGGATTCCCAAGCCAAGAAACCAATATATGAAAGGGGGGTTTGAACATGAAAATTGAAATAGATTGCCGGTCCTCGAATTTCCAGGCTTGGCCATCTCCACAAGCAAGGAACGACAGGCCGCCCAAGCCATCAACACGGGCAAACTCTCCGATGGAGGGTGAAAGCAAGCCTGGAAGGAGGTGGAGACTACATTCTAGGGTGCCGGTGTGTAACAGACGAAGTAGGAAGTTGGGAAAGAAAAAGAAGAGTGTACCAAGCAAAAAGAAGGCATTTGCGAAATAAAGTTGGGATGGGCTCTACACCCATTTGGAAATCGAAGCGGGACGAGATCTTCCACCCTCAGAAGAGCCTTTCTGGCGGGCCGCATTGCCAACAGATTAATTAATCAATCAATCTCAAAGTTCTCAACTGAGAGAAAAATACAACACAACAGTGTTGAACAGTGTTGGCCGCCGAGGACAACTCGACCCCGCAGAAAGACCCAACCGGAAGACGGAAACAAATTTGCCAGAGCTTCCGTGCTTGGGTTCCGGAAGGCTTCGATGTTCTTTGGTGCCGTGTGGGGTACAGCATCATTGATCCATTGGTGATGCATCGCTGTCTCTCCCTCTCTCATATATCCCACCAATTGGTTCCGGGCTTGGCACCATCTCGGCCTGAGAAGGGGATTGGGGTAGCGGGAGATTAACCAAGCATGGCAGACGACGACGATCTTTGCCGCTTTGCGGTGCCATGCCATTGAGAGGGTTGCTCTCGGTCCAGCTAGCATGGGGTAGTAGCATGGTGCTATCGTGACGCCACTTGGCGATCTCTGCATCGATATCGATGGCGCTCCGGTCAGAAGTACCTTTCAGCTAATAGGAGCGAGTTAAATCCATGATCAAGAGTGTCTCGTGGGGTACGAAATGCTATGAAGTCGATATGTTCCAAGAGAGATGACGCCGAATCGGTCTTAGGACAATTGGGACGGATTGGCCCCTGTATGAAGGGGAGCGGTAAGGTACGGACGCCATGCCGCATTTCTTCCGGATTGGGACGCCCAACTCATCTGATGATTGATGGAGGGCATGAAAGATCGAGGGACACATGATGCAATTAATTAAGCATCAGGACGGTCGCAGGCAAGAAAATGCGAGCCACGTGGATGAAGCAGATCAGAGAGTCAATCTCGATTTCAATCTCTTCCTTCTCCAATGTGAAGCGGCTTAGTCAGAATTGGTTGTTGCACCAGGGTGACATTGTCCATTTATCACGTGACAAGTCAGGCTCAAATTTCCGCTATCAGAGATCCTTGCCCCTCTCACAACTGAAACAGCACAGCACCAGTGAACCACCAGTAAAATGCAGCGTACTCCTACCCTAATCCCCCTAAGCCTAGCGCCGACCCAGTGCCGGCCCAACTGCTAAGATTAGGTTCCAGCCGCTGAGGTCGGTGTGAAAGATCTGACGTCATGGAGGCGGCAAATCCTGGCTCGACACCGCAAGCCACTGCCATCAAGGACCACTTGAATGGGAATGGAACTCCCGAGTCCAAGTCAAGGCAGCATCGTGCATCGTGCGTTGTGCATCAATCAACACCAATTGCCTCCATTTCATGTCTACATGTCGATTTCAGCCATCGACACTGGCCAGGGAATACATGCTTGTTCAACAGCGCTAAACTAACCCCACGAAGGGTTCCGATCTTCCGCGCAGTCCCGCCCTGCAGCTAAAATCCTTTTGTTCTTCCCCGCCTAGTGTCCCCCATTGTCTCACCTCGCCGTCACCGCCCCAGATGAAGACCCCCACACCGGACCCGGCCCTGGTGAACGGGCCGGCGAGTCTCGGGATGCCCAATATGAACGAAGTCATCGACCTCTTCCCCGTTCCCACGCTGGTCGTTTCCCCCGTGAACCGCATTCAAAAGGTTTCCAGGGGCCTGGTCCATGAGTGGGGTCGTTCCGAGGAGGAATTCGTCGGGAGGGATTTGTACATTGCGCTTTACGAATTCTCGCCGACCGGGCGGTTTGATAGGATTCCGCTCGCCTACGCCATCGAGAGGGCCGTGAGGACCCGGACTCCTACTGTGTGCCAGGACGCCTACTTCGCGGGTTCCGTTTCATGGTCGGCGCGTATCGCTCCTGTTTTTAGGGATGATATCTTATTATGTTATCTTCTACAGTGGGAGCAGGTACGGACGCAGCAGCCTGTCTCGGTGGAAGGCGAGATGGCGCACGGCTCCTTTTCCGTCGACGAGGCCTTCAGGATCCTCGTGCAGACGGTGAAGGATTACGCCATCTTCATCCTCGATACCCGGGGAAACATCGCATCGTGGAATGCCGGCGCGGAGTTGCTCAAGGGCTACAAGAAGGACGACATCGTAGGAAAGCACTTTTCCGTCTTCTACGGAGACGAGGATCTCCGCGCCGGCAAACCGGAGAAGGAGCTCGAGATCTGCCTGCGCGAGGGCAGGGTCGAGGACGAAGGATGGAGGGTACGCAAGGACGGATCTCGGTTCTGGGCGAACGTGGTCATCACGGCCGTCTACAAGAACGGTGTCCACGTGGGATTCGGGAAAGTCACGCGCGACTTGACCGAGTGGAAGGAGGCCGAGGTGCGGCTAATTGCGGCGTATGAGGAGAGCACGAAGTTGAAGAACGACTTTTTGGCGAATATGAGCCATGAGATTAGGACGCCTATGCATGGTATACTTTCGGCGTCTGCTTTGCTTCAAGATAGCCCATTGACTGACAAGCAGCGGGAGACTGCTAACATCATTGAGGAGTCGGGCCAGGTGATGCTTCAGGTCATAAACGATATCCTCGACTATTCTAAACTGGCCGCCGGCAGTTTCTCCATCGCGGCCGAGGTGGTCGATGTGGCCGGCATTATCAACTCTGTCGTGCGCAGCGTCCAGACGACTCTGCAGCCCGGCGTATCCATGGAGTCTGTTGTCTCGCCCTATCTACCCAAGTCCGTATGGGCTGATCCTCTCCGACTGCGCCAAATCTTCCAGAACATTGTCGGAAATGCGGGCAAGTTTACTGAGAAGGGCTACGTCGTTGTGCGGACGACGGTGCAGGCTGAGGATGCCGAGACCTACACCTTCATAACCGAAGTCACCGATACTGGCCCGGGGGTTAGCGAGACCGACGCGCCGAATCTGTTCTCGCCCTTTACACAAGTTGATACCACGATAACCAAACGTTATCAAGGAACAGGACTAGGCCTATCGATTGCGAAATCCCTCGTGGAACTGATGGATGGCCAGATCGGGTATCGGCCGAATCCCGAGGCCCCGGGCAGCGTCTTCTGGTTCACGGTGAAACTCCGCAAGATAGACAACAGAGCCACCCACCAGCAACTCCAAGGCATAAGCCCCCCGACAGAAGCAGGCTCAGACATGTCGAGGCGCTTATCCGCGGACACCGAAGACTCCGAAGCGCAGCTAAAACGCCTCCGAGAAATCGCCCCGCGGAAACGCATCCTCGCCGCCGAAGACAACATCATCAACCAAAAAGTGATGCTCGGCCTCCTCCAATCCTTCGGCTTCACGAACACCACCGTCGTCGCCAACGGCGCCCAAGCCGTCTCCGTCCTCGCCGACTCCGCCCCCAACACCTACGACCTCGTGCTCATGGACATCAGCATGCCCGTCATGGACGGGTACGAAGCCACGGCGCGCATACGAAGCAAGAGCACCCACCCGCCCATCGTGGCCATGACGGCGTACGCGCTCAAAGGCGACATGGAGCTGTGTCTCGAAAAGGGCATGGACGACTACATTGCCAAACCTGTCAATAAGCAGTTGTTGGCGAAGAAGTTGCTCAAGTGGTTGGAGAGGCCGAGGACGGTGACGCCGTTGGTGAATTTGGGAAGGAATGTGAGGCAGGATGTGTTGGATTCGTTGAATCCGCTGTCGCCGAGGCCTTTGACTGCGGTGGCGCATTCGGTTTCGGCGCAGGTGCTTTATCCGCGTCGGTTTGGGGAGGAGAGGTGATTTTGGTTGTATATTCCTCTTTTCTTGGATGGATGTTTGCAATTGAACTAGATGATTCTCCCTCATTAGTCTAGAAGGGGGTGATCCGGGATATTCGACGGGGACCATGAAATCTAGGGGCCCAAACGCCTGTCTAGATTTATCAGTAGCCTTGGGTGTAGGTTGAAATCGGAGTCTCTGAAATGGGATATGAAGGCATATGTAGGAATATGTTCGTAGGAATATGTTCAAAATCTGTTCTTGGAATCAAAGTCAACAGAGGAGTAGCAAGAGGCGCAAAGCACTCACTCGCTCTGCGGGGCTTGTTTAAGGGGAAGAAGGGCCTCGGGTTAAGCGGCTTCGGGGCACTACTCCCTACAATACCAATTGACCAGACATCAATTGATCTTGACATTGTACATATTCAAGACTCCACTCCACGGGCTGCCAAAGCAAAGCCGAAGAAGTAGCAAGCATGGGGCTCCGTAGTGCTATTGCAACCGCAACGTTGATATGAGCAGGAGCGGAGTGTATGCAAAAGCATACCAAGCCTCTTCAGATTAACTGGGTGTGATATTTGAGATTCATGCTCGTCACCACAACTAGGCGTTATAGGAAAAGAGACTAGGCGATAGATGAGTTGTTCACGAAAAAGCATGATTACATATCTGGAATATATTAAGATGTTGATGATCTGCGTTCCTGTGGTTAATAGAGATGTGCGAGTTGCCCCCCCACAAACCACACAATATAGAGCGAGCCGTAGTGGAAAATGAAGGTCGTACGTCTCCATCGAATGGAGTGTAGATGATGTGCATTTTATGTTTATTATTATAGGTAACGCCTCCGAGACCAGGCGCAATATCTCAAGAGACAGTTGCATCTTGGGCAAAGGAAAGGACATACATGTCTACGGATAAACTTGACGCCTGCCAAACGCTGTTGGGCAACGTTGGGTGCCGATGATCGGGCGGGACGTGATCACGGAACCGGCACACTACACGACGGAAGCAGCGGAATCTAACGATTACCGACGGGGCGGTACAGCAGACAGACAGGTTCATCGGTCAATCTGATTGGGGAGGCGGATTTGACCAGGTTTGGCTGCAGGTCATCGGAGCAAGGCGCGAGGATCCTATTACGGAGGATCAAAGGATGGGCGAAAGCCTAAAGGTCAGAGGAGACCCACTTCCACGTCTGAGATACGAGAATGAAGCCTCTCACACGCCTCTTGTTTTCACACCGGAACCCGGACGTATCGGAAAGGCGCTTATCTTACCTTTCAGAGCTGCTTCTTCTAGATAGGGTCTGCAAGTGGTCTAACACAGTTTGGCTGGCCCGGTATTCATCGTGCCTTTCCGGGTTGGTTTTCCGGGTTGGTCTTGGACGGGAGGTGGTTTGAGTCTGTACTATTCCTGGAAAAGTGCGAGCAGCGCCCAAGTACTGAAGCACCTCAGTCAAATATGGTGATGGTTGACCGCGGTGGGGGCTTGTCGGTTTCATGCGTGTGTCACCGAGCCTGGGGCTGAGGCGTATTTGCGCTCGAGAATGTTCGTGCCTCGGTCGTTCAGCCTCCGAAAACGAAGAGATACATCGCTGGCACGCTTGTAAAGTTTACGCTCATACCCATGCTCGCGAATTACAGGGCGATGTTTATTTATAAGTTATGGCTACTGATGGGCAGGCCACCTTCGTGGTTGGTTGGGACTTGGCAGCCATTCTGATCCGATGTCTCAGCTGGTGCAGGAGTGACAGTCTGGCGTTGTGGCTGGGAACAATTCACCCCCAAAGAAAAATAGAAAAACTTTCCCTGTTGTTCACAGTTCACACAGAAGATCTTGGCTTGTACTTGCGGCTTGTACCTGTTGACTTGGAGACCCTTGATGCAGACCCTCGAAGGCTCGATCGCACCTGCACCGTAAAACTGGCGAAAAGAAACCTTGAAACAACGTAATTTTGTATTTCGTACCTCGCAATTCGCCTCCGGCACGGCAGGAGCGACCTGGAGCCAACCTGGAACTGGCCGTCAAAAATTTTATTGTCATCACGTGATTTAGCTGAAACCCCACCTGCCTCCGTCTTTTGCTCCTTCGCTCAAACTCCAGCCTCGCCATTTTTTCCCCTTCCAGGATTGGGAATCTCTCCTTCAGTTAATTATTCTTGTCAGATCCGAAGCCCACGAGCGGGACCCTGAGGACGTCGTTGAAGGTTGCGACTCTGAGAAGAAAATTAAGCGATCAATCGGCACTGGCCTTTGCTGTTCCTTGTCGGCCCAATTTACGCCCCAAAATCCCACCCGAGGTCAGAAGATTTTCCCCCCGCGACGTTGCGTTGCCGCTCCTGCCACCGTTTTCTCCCCCCAATTCTCCCAATTCTCTCCATCATCACTTCCGTCTTTTCTCATCCGTTCGCCAACCTCAAACCTCGACATCGCGACCGAGTCGCTCCGACACCGACATTGAAGCATACTATTTCCATCTCGACGTTTACGACGAGGAGTCTCCATTTATTGATCCTCCTCCGTTTTCCCGCCGAGAAACCGACCTCTTTCCCGCTCAATTCCCCCGTCACGCTACCTGCGCGCCTCTCACCACTTTTATTGTCCTTCCGTTTTCTCATCGTCCCGCGCAGCCCTTCCATCGCGGGAACTAACCTCCAACAGCCACTCGCCTTCCCACCCCATGCCGGACTGCATCACTACATAACACGAAACTTCCTCTTCCTCTCACCATGTCCGACGACGAGTTTGGCCCCGACGCGCGTGGCTCCGCCGCCGACCGCGACAAGCGCGCTCCCCGCTTCAGCTGGACGCCTGCCTACGAGAACACCTTCTTCCGCTCCCTCTGCGAGTCCGTTCAGCTCGGTCTGCGCGAGAACCACAGCTTCAAGGCCGAGGCGTGGGATCGCGCGGCCGCCGCCCTGCGCGACCAGCATGGCGCCTATCCGACCAAGAGTCATCTCGTCAACAAGTCGGACAATGCGCGCAAGAAGTTTAGGTTGTGGAGGGGCTTGAGGGAGCATCCTGATTTCCTGTATAACCCCACCACGAGGACTGTTACTGCGTCGGACGAGGCTTGGAAGGCTCATATCGAGGTGTGTCGTTTTTTTCGAACTGAATTGCCTTGTTAGGGAAGAGCAGCGTAGTTGCTGTCGCGCGGTGAGGGGTGGCGGTCTCTGGGCTGTTCAGTAGCCCGCGCACATCAGCTAGCCACTAGGCCTTGTTCCTCCAGCTTGAACTTGTTGCATTGTATACGCGATTGCTGACGCGATTCCTCGCATGCAGAAAGAGCCCCTATCTCGCGCCCTTCGCGGTCGCACCTTCGAACATGAGGAGTTTATGGAGATCCTCTACCCCGACGTCGTCGGCTCCGGCGGCGCTCCCAAGCGCATCATGAAACCCAAGCGCAAAGGCCCCGATGCCCTGCCCGGGTGCGAGGACAACGACATGCCTGGCACGGCCGTGCTGAATCTCCAAGTCGATCGGACCGTCTTCCAGCATAACTCGACGATGGCCAACGCCAGGCACCAGCAAACCCCGATGCCCCAGCCCAACGTGGCGAGGTCGTTGGGGCCTAGTCGTCCCAGCTCGACCGCTCTCCCTCCACGTACCAACATGACGAACACCAGCGCCCTCACCCCTCCCGATGAAACCAACCACACGCGACAGCGATTCGTGCCCCAAGGACCCAATGCCGGCACCGTTCCCACTTCCGACCACAGACTGTCCGCCGGCAATGCTGCCTCGGCGGCCGCGATGCAGCAGAACAAGAGGAGGCGAATATCAACACAAGCCGGATTCGCAGTGACGGCGAACGGCAACGGCGTCGATGCCAGCGCTCCCCTAAGCGCCGGCGCCACCCCCGGCCGAACCCTCCTCGAGGACGGTGTTCTCACCATCGCCGAGCTGCTCAGGGCGAGGGCGCCGCCGCGCTGGCCCGAGCAGGCCCTCGACATCTTCTTCCGCGACTTCGCCGACGAGGACATGGACCTGCAGCTCAAGATTGCCGAGAAGGCCCTCGCGGACGAGAACAAGGCCATGGTGTTTTGCAAGATGCCGCCGGCGGTGAGGAAACACTGGGTCAGGAGGTTGCGGGAGGTGCATAATCGTGCGCTATAGGACTTGCTTCTCCTGCCTTAATGGTAGGGGGACAACATGCTGTGCGATTGACGTGAAATACTAGGTGTTAGAAAAAGGTGTTGGCGAGGTATATTTTGATGGGTTTCTTTGTTGTCTCCTGTTCCCTTCTGCTTTTATGATCATGATGATGACGATATATTCATCTCCTTTGTTTTGTTATGGGCCACTTTCCTTTTCTTATTTCCTTTTCCTGTCTCTGGAACTGGTGATGTCAAGCTGGAGAGGGAAGGGGGAGGTCTGAGAAGGAATACCGAGTCTTTTGGCAGGGACGTTAATCCTGACTAAATTACGATGTTTTCCCACTCTTGAACCCCCAACTCCCCTTGCCTCTCTGGTGACGTCTCTAGACAGGGTTCATGAAGAGGATAGCAGCCTTTTATGTCGGTGGTATCTACACAACCATGTCTACCACCCGGAGTTCAGACAAAAACGCTTATATAGCCACGGCGAAAGAGTATCAAAATGGAGACGGAAATCGGGTTTTTGTGTTTCTTTCTTACCTTACACATGTGGCAAGCAAACGAAATAAGCCAAACGGGCGGAGCTGGTGGAATCGGAAGGGAGGACTTGCGTGTTACATATTTGTATGACTCGTTTCTTTTTTACTACCTTTTTATTTGTATCTCTCCTTCAGTCTTCTTTTGTTTTCGTTGGCATGAAATGGGCAACTAAAGGCAAGTGCGAGGCGAGTGGTGGATATTCAAAAAACACAAACTTGGGCGAGGGAAACTGTTTCTTTTCTGTTTTGTTCCTCTGGGATGAGATATCGAGTGTACATTTTTCTACTTTCCCCCCGCCCTGCGACGTTTCCTTTGTCTTTTCTCTTGAGAGCCCTCTGGGGGTTTGCTTCCTATTTCGTTTCTTTGGTCTGCTGTTCATGGGTATTTATTTACTTGGGTGTGTGGTTTCTGTGAAGGGTCGGAGGATGGGCTGGTAGTATAGCTAGTACATGTACGAGGCAAGGACTGATGAATGGAACGGACGAATATTGGACTTGTATATCTTCTTCTTCCTTGCTTCGTTCACCCTTTGTCGTGATGAGATGTAAGTTTTATTTTGCAATGTCAGAAGGGCAGAAAGAGCTTGGGCGAAGTAGTATTAACCCGGGACTAAATGGGAGAGAAATCTATGGAGAGGGCTGCGATGTGCAGGGGATACAACTCCTGGCCGATTTCCAGAAGAAAACAATGAAAGCTCGAGATAGGAAATCCATTCCAACAGTCGGTTTCCATCACCCGTCTGGGGTGCTCGAGGATGCGAGACCGGACTGATTAACACGACTGCGCCATTCTCCCTTCCCACGGCTCGAACTTTGTTTCTTCTCCAACGCTTATTTCTTCTTCAGGTGCTCCTCGTAAAGATACCTACCCCCACGTTAGCGCTTCGCTCTCACCTCCGAGGAACCAAAATCAAAAGAGGAAGAATAAACTCACCGGCCGATAATAGCCTCTGTAGCCCCAACAACCCCCACAATCCCCGCC
>SJVG01000979.1:0-13447 GCA_034774675.1 Scedosporium minutisporum
AAGAAGAACACAAGACACAGAATGCACATCCTCCAAGCCCACACAGCCCTCCGCCTCCTCCTCTCCCCAACCCTCGCCTACCGCCCCAACAACGCCATCCCCCTCTCCCAAGTCCGCACACTCACCCTCCGCTCCTCCTCCCAAACCACCCACCGCCGCGTCTCCGCCATCCCCCAACTCCGCTGCGTCTCCCCGGCCTCGATTTGCGCCCTGCACCGCATCGACGTGATGCGCTGCACGAACCAAGGATCAGGGTACGGCGCCGAGGACATTCAATGGTCGTGCAAGGCGGAGTTGCCCGAGGAGCTGAGATTGGGGAGCACGGAGGTTATTTGTGAGGGGTACGATTCTCGGGATGATCCGTATGTTTTGAAGGGGAGTTGTGGGGTGGAGTATAGGCTTGTTTTGACGGAGAAGGGGGAGAGAAAGTATCCGGATGTGGCGAGGGGGAGCGGTGGGTGGACTGAGGGGTGGGATTGGGTTTCGTATTTGTGGGTTGCGGCGTTTGTTGCCTTTGCGGCGTGGATTTTGTATTCGGCTTGTTTCCCCGCGGGGGCGGATGGCCAGAGACGCCCGGGTGAGGCCAGGAGGAGGGGATATTGGCCCGGCGGCGGAGGCGACGGACCAGGCGGATGGGGAGGTCCCGGCTGGGGTCCAGGTGGAGGCGGTGATCATGATCCGCCGCCGCCGTATCCCGGTCATAAGCCTTATGGATCGGGCAACGCGGGACAGTGGCAGCCGGGCTTTTGGACGGGTCTTGCGAGCGGTGCGGCGGCTACTTATCTGGCTACGGGGGGTAACAATCGGAGGGACCAGAGGAGGTATGGTGGTAGTGGTTGGAGTCGGGGAGAATCGTCGACTGCTCGTTCTTCTTCTTCGGCGTTCGCTTCGGGATCGGGGAGGACGCATGAAAGTACCGGATTTGGTTCGACTTCGAGGCGGTAAAAGGGATAAGGGAATGGGCATGGCGATGAGGGACTTGAACAAGACACTCGCTCGAATACACATCACCTAACATCCTTGGACGGATGACACAAAAAGCACAACACAACATTACTCAAGAGAGAAGGACAACCAGGTGTGGAAGCAAAGAGTGGTATATACCGACGCCAAGAGCATCTTATCCACAGAGGACCACCGAACCCATCATGCTATATACCCCTCCGCCTGCCTCCTTCATCCTCGCACCAAATGCTCAAACCCTCCTGCTGCTCCCCGGGGAATCTTGTTTTAAGCCAGTCCGTACAATATGTACAATAATACAACCGCAGAAAATATAACACTTCACAATGTTTCCTCCTCACACTTCCGAACGTAGGTTACGCTGTGTTTCCCCCACCGAAACACAGACATGTCTGTCGACACAATTCCTACACATAGCGTTCGCACGCACGCAGCACTTTCTCCGTGGAGACAGAAACAATAAAAGTACAAATTCGGAACGGAAGAGAAGAAAGTTCATTTCCCCCCCGCCCGCGCAGAGTGTTCGTTTGAAATGTGTCGTTTTTTATTTCGAAGGCGCCGTTCGCCAGGGCTGTATACTCGATGGATCCTTCTTTCATCTCGGATCAGAGCTGTGAGAAAAGTAGCTCAGCAGCCGAAAAATAAAAATAATAACAGGTGGAGAAGAAAATCGAAAGGTATCGTGTGTGGCCATCTAGGGGTTTGTCGTCGTTCGCTGCTCTCTCGTCCACCTCTTTCCTCCTCCGCACCACGGATACCAACAAAACATAATACAGCAGGGAATGGAGTGGGCGCATGCCCTCCAGCCTGCCTCGCATCTAGTCGTACAGCAGCAGTGAAATAGCCAACAGGTGTTGTCGTATACGCGCTTCCATCGCGCCAAAGTATCCGCATCCCCCTCGAGTCTCGAGTCTCTCAAACCAGAAACTTAGTGATGGACCGCCATGACATCCATCTTGTCGAAAGCTCGAGAGCAGGTAGGGCATTTTCGCATACGGTTGCTGATTCGATTCTCTACGCACTTATTGCAGAATAAATGCCCACAGGTCTTGAGTGCCGTATTCTTGAAGTTCTCGTTGCAAATCGAACAAACCATAAGGGTCTAGAGGTGGGGAAAGGTGAAGTTAGTAATGTGGTATGAACAAAGGGGTTGACTGGATTTCTACTAGTCACAGCACGACCAGGGGGAAATAAAATAAATGGAGGAAGGAAAAGAAATTGTGGGCAATTTTTGGGTATGTCTTAAACTTACCCTGAGACCCTTTTCAACATCTGAAGAGTTGCTCTCGGCCTTCGTCTTCCAACTCTCTTTGTCCTTCTGAAGCGTCTCCACCCGAACCTTGAGTCGATCGGTTTCCGCTTCTAGCGTTACGTTGCGATCTCTCGTTGCCGCTACGGTAGAATCCTTGGACTTTACGAGGTTGGTCAAGTCGTTAATTTCCTTCTTGTAGGAGTCCGACTTCCTCGTCGCTTCGGATGCGGCGGCCTCGAGTTTCTTGTTCTCCGCCGCTAGGGTCATGTTGGACTGCTTCAGATCGGAGACCTGCTTCTCCAGGTTGACCAGGAGAATGCGGTTCTGGGCTTCGACCTCTTTAAGTTGGGCAATGATCTCCGTGCTCTTACCACTCTGAAGCCTAAGCGTTCGGATCTCGCTCATTTTGGTGTCGGCGTCCTTCCTCGCTGCGAAGTATTTCTGATCGGCCTTGCTCTTTTCCGCCATGAGGATGCTGTTTCGGTTCTCGAGGGCCTCGAAGTCCATCACCTTCTTGTGACTCAGGGCCATGGCCTTTCGGTACGCCTTTTCCATCGCCGGGAGTTCGTTCGATACGGCTTGGTAATCTTGTCGAAGCTTGCGATATTTCGTAAGCAACGCGTCCCGCTCTAGGCCATCTACCTCGGCGTCGGGCTCGGTCATTTCTTGATCCTCAGATTCCGCCGGTTTATGCCTCGCAATTTCAGACTCCAAAGCAGCGATTCTATCATCCTTGACACTGACAAGTTCCTTCATTTGTTCAAGGGCAGAATGTTGTTGTTCCTGGCTGGCTTTGCGCATGGTATTGTCGGCTAGCAGTTCATCCCTGGCGGACCGTAGGCGTGCTAGGTCATGATCGCGCGCTACAAGGTCGGTGTCGAGCTCCTGTGTCAGGGCCTGGGCGTCGGCTTCGACTTGCCTCCTGAAGTTCGTCCGCTCTGCGGTGAGCTTCTCAACCTCCTCCCTTAACTGAGCATTCGTGGCCTCGAGGTGGTTCACCTGCCTGATCAGCTCTTCACTTTTCAACTTGAACAGTTTGAACACATCGGTCCTAATGTAGTCCTCGTCAGTCAGCGTCTCCCGACGCAACTTCAATGCTGAATTCTCTTCCTGTAGGGTCTTTATCTCCTCCAGGATGGATTGTATCTGTTCCTTCTGTCGAGCGACCACAGCACGCTCCTCCTCGTACTTCTGGACGACTTCGGGGCTCACGCCATTAGGTTCTGAGTTACCCTTGGTCTCCGAAGCTGGGGGGGCCTGTTTCGTGTCGTTTGCTAGGGCTTGCTTCTCGAGCTCCCGCACCTGCGCACTCTTCACCCTGTCGAGTTTCTTCTCCGCCTTGAAGTATCGGAGTGTCGCGGTGTTAAGTTGCTCGGAAAGCTGCTCCTTCTCGGAGCTGAGCCGGTCTAATTTGACGAAGTATTCCTTCTGGCTCGCTAGCAGCTTGTTGATTCGTTCTTCGAGCGCCGAGAGATTGGGGTCAATGCTGCCCCTCGACGCCGCGAGGCGGTTGAGAAGTGCCTCAGCCTTCGTCTTGATGCCCTTGGCCTTTTCGTCGAGGTGCTTCTGGAAATCGGTGCTGTCCTCAAATGTAACTCCAGTAAGGTAGGGGGGCTCTGGAACGGAGTTTTGAGTTAGCCCTCGCTGCAACACGCGCACAGGTCAAACGATCTCGGTACATGGTAAAGGCTTACCAGGAGATATGGCGTCGGAAGGTACTGTCGAAGTAGCGACCAACTCGATTTCTTGTAACAGCTACGGCGGGGTCAGTTGACCGAAGGTCTAAGGGGTTCATGGTCGAAGGTGGCTGGGCAGAATCCAATTCGAAATTCGGGGAAGTGTCGGGGTTTGTGGAGGACATACCTGGCGCCACCAAGCATCGACGATTCGAAGATGGTCATCATGATATAACGATCTCTTATGCAATTCTTCGAGGCGGGCAGAATATGTTGTAGCCTCGCGTTTGTACTCATGCATTCGACGGTATATCGCGCCTCGCGTGAAGTTCTTGGCACCCTCAGTTAGCACGTGTCTACCTCAATAATAATCGACGACAAAAAAGCGAAGCAAAAGAGAGAACAAGCGTGGAATGAAGGTCGAGTCCATTTGTAGAGGTCGTCGCACGAAGGAAATGAGCGTCGAGATGTCGAATAATGGATGGGCATGATTGCGGAGGTTGATGATAAGATTTGCCTGTCGAGGTCTGGTTGAGACGGCGAGATTTTTCAGATCGGGAGGATGTGTGAGCCAACAGACCGTGGCGTTCCCAACAAGTACCGTTCTCGGACTCAGGAAGACCAAAAATGCCGGGAAACAGTGTTGAAATGCAGAAAGACGACGAGGAAAATTAATCATCGCGATGGAAAGACGCGCGATCGACTCACCTCGATCCAGACTTCTTCGGGTTGGCCCTCGTAGTCGTCCTTCGCCACGCCGCCGTTAACGGCCAACTTCTTGCGTGGCGGCGCGCCATCGTCGCTGGTACCAGCGGGGCGCTTCCTATCTTCGATCTTGTCCTTGTCCATCTTGGATGAGGCGGACGTGCGAAGGGAAGATTTGTGACTTGTCGCAACAGGCATTAGAGGAGTAGGGATAGACGGACAGGAGGGCTGCTGCTGGGTTCTGCGTGAGGGTGTCGACACGAAGAGACAAGCGTAGAAGAAATTGAGAGGGGGGTCAGGGGCGTGGGAAGCGGTAGAAGATTGATGGGGGAACTGGTCGGTGTCGCCCGTCCAGCGACGGGGGGGATTCGCTAGGGACTGCAGGAAGACAATGAAGCCGACGATTGCTGCATCAAAATAATGTTTGGTCGGAACACGTCGAGGAAATGCGATCCTGCAGGCGATAGGGAGAATGGGTGGAAGGGGGGATGACTGGTTTGGAAAGGAGAAACGCCAAAGTCGATGAATTTTCGAGAGTTTCCAACAATGAAGGAACAATTCTCAGGCTTGAGCGATCCAGAAGGGGTTTAGTGCTGGCGTAGCCTCAATGCGAGGGAAAGATTGGTCGGTGCAACCAGGCGTGTTAAATGTTAGGGGCCATTACTGCTAATATGTGTAAGCGGCTAATGTATGGGTAAACTGGGAATTCTGTCTTAGAGGTTGTACTCCGTGCGACGTACTTGGTACGCCAGTGGCACTGATTCGTCGTCACGGCAGGAGGGACCGAGAAAAGAGAAAAAAAAGAAGAGGGAAAAAAAATTAGAACTAGAAAAAGAAAAAAGTACATCGCGCATGTACACTATGACTTACAATTTTCAGGGATTCATGTGCGACTCTCTCGTCACCCTCCCACTTAATGTTCTTCTTTCTCTCAGGCAATCGACATCTCCTCTATTCCCCCCCGTTCCGAGTCCAAACCCAAACGGACACTACCGCCGCTGATTGTCAATGCCGAAGCGAAAACTCTTCTCGGGCGTTTGTCCTTTATTATTTCACATCCGACCGACAATTCTATGAAATCCCGCACGAGACTCGACTCTCGACACCAAACAAAAAATCCTTGAGCCCCGCCCCGTCTTCCCTTCGGCATCCACGTAGTGGACGCCAATCGGCCTTCCCTCGCCCAACATGAGTTCCATGTTCAAGAAGAAGACGGGGCCCTCGATAAAACCCAAGCTGGTGCCTCGAGGTCGCCCTGCACCCTCCTCGGTATCGCCTGCCCCACCATCGACAATCTCTGCAACCGCGTCGCCTGCCCCGCAGCCACCAAAGCCAGCAACGACCGATATCCCCAACACCCAAACTAGATCGCGACAAAAAGAACAGCCGTTACCGACTCCTCCGTCCTCGAGACCATCCGACTCCATACGAGTGAACCACCCAGCCGACCGCACAAGCACGACTCCGAATAGTAGCGCGCCCCAAGTGCCTGCAAAGGAACCCGAGAAATCGCAGCAGCCAGACAATCGCGCAGGCTCTATCGCGACCGAAAGAGCAAACGGTCTAAATGGATCTACAACGCAGAGCGCCGCTATAGTTACCCCAACTTCGTCAATCGCGACGACGGCAGCCCCCAAGCCCCAGCGACAGCCTGTCGCTCCTACGATCACTGCCCCACCCCAACAAGGGCAGTCAAATGCCGTTCCAGCCATTTCCCAGACAAGACTTGAGGAGCCCCAATCGCAATCGACGCGCGGTCAGCCCGCTGAACCTAACACACGATCCGGTTCTTCTGCCACTCCTCCATCTACAGCTGAGAGTCAGCCTACTGTATCTACATCTACCCCCATTACGCAAACACCCACGAACGCGCAAACATTATCTCCAAATGATCCCATTCCATCCTCCGAAGATCCGACTGCTTCTGCTTCTCTAGCTACGAAGCCTGCCCCCGCGAAACGAGGAAGGAAGAGGAAGACTCTTGATGCTCAACAAGATGCAACCCAATCATCGGATCCAAACGGCTCCACCACTCCTCAACCCCAGCGTCGACCCCGACAGAGACGAGCTAAAAACCCAACGACCGACGGGACTGAGGGTGAGGCTGATGCCCAGCCTAAATCAAAACGACAGAGGAAACCTCGAGCCGAGGGCTCGGCGGAAGCAACCGGCGACGAGACCCGAAGAAGAAGCCGCGCGCGATCCGAAACCCCACCAGAGGCCGAGCACCAAGTTGTCGATCTGCAGAAGCTAAAGATGGCAGATCTGACAAGAGACTTGCGCATTGGAAAGAAGTTTAGCAGGCACGATGAGCTTCGGGACCGAGAGCGTAAGGCTCGCACGCGTTCTTCAGTCGACGGCTCGGTGAAGGCTTCCCAGAGTCCGGCGCCCGCCGCCGCTTCAGAACGAGTGCCATCATCATTGGCGCCTCCCAGAGCAGCAGGACCCCAATTCCAGATCGTTAACGGCCAGATCGTGGTGGACCAGAGCTCGCTCGTTATGGACCGGCACGCTCGTGACGCCATGGACGGCCCGATAGAGGAAGTAGAGGAGAACGAATTCACGCACAAAGTGACGAGCAACAGTTTCCGCACGGGAAGCAAGCTCCGGGGCCCCAATCACTGGTCCGAGGAAGACACGGAAAAGTTCTACCACGCGCTTAAGAGGTTCGGTACTGACTTTGAGATGATCGCACAGCTCTTCCCGGGTCGGCAACGACGTCATATCAAGATGAAGTTCAACCGCGAGGAGAGGTTCGCGCGGGCCCGCATCGACGCGGCGCTGGTGGGGCCCAAGCGGCTGAAGATGGACTTTGATGATTTCCAGGCGGCTACGGGGAAGGAATACGAGGCTACGGCTGATATCCACGCGCAGCTTAAGCTTTTGGAGGAGCAGCAGGAGGAGGCGCAGAGGGCGCAGGAGGAGCAGGATGCCGAGATTAATCGGCAGAGACTTGAGGCTCTCCACGGCCCGGGTGGAGGCGCGGAAACCTCAACATGAACCTCCCGACGGGAGTCTATTATGACGAGAACGATGTATTTTCTTACTAGGGAGGGAAAAAAGGTGGACTGAGAGATGGGTTAAAGGGAAACGGCGTTGCAAGGGGCCTGTTGAAAGGCGGGCACATTATACCCCATTTGCTTTTACGGAGGAAACTGTTGCTATATTATTACTATTGCGCGCCATGGATGTATGGCTGCAGGCCGTGTTGTTCGAAGGATGTCTTGCAGATTTGAGGACACAAGTTTGGACGAGAGTCTAGTAGAGAGATGGCCTCGAGGCTCGCTGAATTCGACATCTTATACGATCTCGTAAAGGCAAGGTTTGAAACCCAGACCGTTCTTCGATGGCCTAAGAGGATGAGCCCGTGATGCAAACGCACGAGAACAATGGAGTGATATATTCGCTTAGTTTCCAGCTTCTGATGCCTGCACGACAGAAGCTATGGATTTGCCGTCCTGATTGGTTCGGACGCAAGATGTTAGGGTGCAGCTGAAGCTTATCCAGTGAGCCAGAAGGCTTCCCCGCAAGCCGTTTCAAGGAGGCGCGAACTCTCAATGCTTCGAAACGGGGAATTCGGAATTTGGAGACGGTCACGGGTGGATTTGAGAGTTTCAGATGGGGAACGTCGTTGTGATATCGAGGTTATGCAGTAGCACAACTAACACAGTACCAAACATGGATAGGATCAATGAGACGATAGCAATAGCTTGCCGTCGTCCTCTTTGTTCCTGCAGAAACAGCTCCGAATAGTTGTTTCTGCCTCGCACCTTCCAGGAGCTTGTAAAGGGATTTGTACAGATGTGGAAAGACTGATGCGGTCATATCTTCTGAAAGGGAAGCAGCTCTGGACACATTCCTCGGCAGACACATGCCAAGTCACAGCCGACCAAATGAGAGCGAATCGATAGGATGTCAACCAAATGTATATAGCTCGCCTTGACTAAGTTCATGAAGTATTATATACGGACGTTGAGAGGACCTTCCTCCGTTGCCCCAGAGCCTAGAGGCCTTACTGGTTGATGTCATCAAGCCTGATACAGTCTACATTATGGCACAAAACACCAGGTCCCCCTAGATTCGAGTGAAGAGATGAATGAGCTCCCTCTTCATTAAATCCCAAGCTCCTCCTGCCATCTTTTCCAAGGCGAATAAGCTGAAGAAGAAACTCCAGCCACAGCCACGTCACACTCTAGCTATTTATTGCCATCTTGAATTTCAATCCCATACTCACATACTTCATGTTATATCTCGGACGACAAGTATCGGATTGATCCATCGATACTCTAGAATACCCCTTCGAGACATGCCCTCCTCCTTTGGGATACCTACCCCGCTATGGACTATCAAAGTAAGCAACAGCTCTAGTCCTGCTCGGGAATGTACTGAGTACCTCAGGACAATACCACTAAAATCCCACCCAGCATGAAGACCAAAGTCACTAAAATGGCACTTATACAACTGTGCTGTAATGGAACCGACCTGCCCCGCCCCACCTGACAAGCCCAAGCCCAAGCCAGCCAGAGCCATTGAGGCATTGACCCAGCCCGCCCGCACCTGCCTGGACTTGGACCAGCTCCAGGCGACCAACCATCCACATCATCATTGAGCCATCCATTTCACCATTCGCCTTCACTTTCGCCTTCGTCTTCGGAATTTCCCACGCTACAGCAAGGCACTTGAGAGAATAAACCTGGACGTACACTCCTGAACTTCCATCCTTAAATTCCCTCCCCAGCCATTCCAACTCATCACATCTCCAACGATCTGTCCATATCTCTCAAACCTCGCCCGACGTCCCATATTGCCCAAGCATCGATAACCCCTCGATTGCTGGCCGAAAAACCTTACGGTCCCTCTCTGACCAAAACCCTCACCTGCTTTTTACCCCACAATCAACAGCCTACAAACCTTTACGCGCCCAACATGAAGGTCACCTTCAAGGTAAGCCGCCCGATCGGTCATTCGCCACCGAACCCCCAGCAGTAATCCGTGGGTTTCGATTCTAATCAATCGGTTTGTTTCGTATCTAGGATTTGAAGCAAAACAAGTTTACGCTCGATATCGAGCCCACCGACCTGGTATACCATCACCCCCGATGTCGTTCAACCACCGCTCTCGCTTCTCGTCGCGCCCAAGCTCGCCCTCACCCCGCCCGTCACCTCCTACCAAATGGAAGTCGCAGAGACCTCGAGTCACGGGAGGAGAGGAGGTGCGGACTTGGGTTGACGACGAGATGGCCGAATTCTGCGCATATTTGACTTCCCCGCATCGATGTCGCATCAACTAACTTCGATTACCCCTCCAGATCTCCGCCGTCAAGCAAAAGATCAGCGAGGAGAAGGGATGGGAGCCCAAACAACAAAAACTGATCTACTCTGGTGAGCAAATCCCACTTGAGACCTAGCCGACGCTAGTCCTCGGATCCCTAACTGTTGTGCCAGGCAAAATCCTCAAGGATGAGGAGACCGTCGAGTCATACAAGATCGAAGAGAAGGGCTTCGTCGTCTGTATGGTTAACAAGGTAAATGCGCACCGTATCTGTTCCCAGCGTCAGGAACAGTTGTCTTCAGTCCTTGAGAGGAAGACCCTCAGCTAACACGGCAATCCAACTGTAGCCCAAGGAACCCAAGCCTGCGCCGGCTGCTTCGTCGTCCGCCGTCCCCGCTACCCCCGCACAACCTGCCGTTTCGACACCCGCCGTCCCAGCTGCTCCAGCCGCCCAGGCAGCGCCGCAAGCTGCCGCTCCCGCTACCCCAACCCCTGCCCGGTCCGCCGCTCCCGCCACCAGCGAGACCTCTGCCGCCTTCAATGACCCTTCTGCTCTAACCGTCGGCGCCGAGCGCGATGTGGCCATAGCCAATATGGAGGCCATGGGATTCGAGCGATCCCAGGTCGAGGCGGCCATGCGCGCGGCCTACTTCAACCCAGACCGAGCCGTCGAGTATCTCCTTAATGTAACAAATGCCCCTACCATGCTCAGTTCATTACAATTTTTCTTGTTGCCATGCTAACCAATACTGCCTTCCTACAGGGTATCCCCGAAAACATCCAGCGACGAGCCGCCCCAGCAGCCGCCCCCGCGGCCGCTCCTCAAGGTGTACCGGCGGCTACTGGCGGTGAAGAAGGCAATGTCAACCTTTTCGATCTCGCTGCTGCCCAGCAAGGCGGTGCTACCGCACGCGGAGGTGAAGCGCCCGCGGCGGCCGCTGCTGGTGGTCAGCAGGGATTCGGAAACCTCGATTTCCTCCGAAACAACCCTCAATTCCAACAACTCCGCCAGGTTGTCCAGCAACAACCTCAGATGCTGGAACCTATCCTCGAACAGCTCGGCGCCGGTAACCCTGCCCTAGCGCAGCTCATCGCTAGCAACCCCGAGCAGTTCCTCAGTCTTCTCGGTGAAGATGGGGACGACGACGCCCCTCTTCCCCCCGGTGCTCAGGCTATTTCGGTTACTGAGGAGGAGCGGGATGCTATCGAGAGGGTATGTCCGATTTATACGGGCCCTTTTACCTCCTAGATCCGTTCAAGTGCTAACGTTCTGTTTCTTCACAGTTGTGTCGGCTCGGGTTCAGCCGTGAGGAGGCTGCTCAGGCCTACTTTGCGTGCGACAAGAACGAGGAGCTAGCGGCGAACTTTCTCTTTGACCAGCCTGAGGAAGACGATCCTCCCCAGTAGATGGAGGGCCCCAGGATTCAGTTTGCGAATGGAATGAGATAAAAATACTTGGGAAATGCAAATGATTTTCTTTTTTTTTCTTTTTCTTCTTTTCTTTCATTCGGGTCATGGCGTAGGTGGTTCTTGACACGACTAATGGCAAGGATATCAAGATATCAAGGGAGGGAATTGTGAATGTGGATGAGTCTATGGGGCCTGCTGCAAAGTATGCTGAGCTGCTTCGGGCATATGAGCATTCTCTGGAGGAAGGTTTGATTCGACTCGGGACGTATGTTGTTTGCATTAGGTCTGATGATGGGGAAGATAGGGCTGGCGGCGGAGCGGTACGATTCACCTCGTTTCTCTCGTACCAAATAACCTAGTTTCTCTTATGATTCCTATTAGCAGCGACGCTGACTCCTTCCTTCTCTTTGGTTCTCGACTCATGATTCCTTCACCCATTCACGGCTTGGTGAAGAGGGTGTCGCGAGAATGGTGAAGAATATGAAGATACGGCCCAAGGACCCGGCATTCTCATCAGGATGGTGCGGTCTGGAGCTTTTGAGTGACGGGAAATTATATCAAGAGCCCTCATCGCACGGGGAGGATTCGGATAAGCTCTCGAGGGAGGGTAGCGATGAAAGCATCCTAGCAATAAGACAAAAATGCATTTGAACATGAGTCTGGAAATCCTCAACTGTTACATCACTGAACAATGTTGCATCTCCCTCTCATCCTATCTCATTTTTATTTTAAATTTAATATGTTTTACTCGAGCCTCTCGTAGGCCGTCAAAGTATTTTGTAGAATATCGGGAACGAAGCTCCGCGTAAGTGTGCTGAACCTTTTGTAGGTTGGGTTGTTATCTCCGTTGCGTTTCGGTCTTGTAGTTGTAACTGAGAGGACGGGATGGAACTTGATAGTGTGAATTTTTTATGGTGTTGAGAATTTTCATCCACCAACCACTTTTACACCACTTACTTTCCCTTTCCACCACTCAGCTCCTCATCGCAACCCATCTGAATACCTTATCAATTCATTGGTTTTAATCAATTCAAATATGGAATTGGATCTCTTTTAGCCCATCGATATATAGATTGAGATATCAAGGCCACTCGCCACTGTTCCTGACCATCTCTCTATTTAACGGCACCCCCAGGAGATAATAAGGGAAAGACGGGGCGAAAATGTCGCTCTATCACGAGACCGCCGAGATTCTCCTTTCAGAAGGCTCCTCCGGCGGGAGCCTCCGGACGCGGGTATTCGGGAAGAAGGGACTCAAGTCGCCACCGGCGCAGGTGTACGCTCTCGCGATGGAAAGCGCGAGGTGGAGCGGGGTGTTGAAGGAGGTTGTTGAGGCGAGTGAGATTTTGAAGTTTGAGAGGAAGGTGAGTGTCATTTTGCTTCTCATTTTAGAAGGCGATTGGGCCGTGAGGCACATGGGCCATCTAAGAGTCCTGCGTGGAAATGATGAGCATTGTGAATCGTTACGGAGCGCATCGTGATATACATATTTACAAATATCTAACTGGGCGCCACAGCTCACGCCTATCCTTGCGTTGCTCCTAGTGCACGACTTCCTGCTTGCCAAAACCGGCATAGCACTACCCCAGTCTCACGGTCTACGCTCTACAATCGAGCGACACAAGGGCCGCCTAACATCAGAGTTCACGCGCGCAAGGATACGAAGGAAACAGCCTACACTAGAAGCACTACGGACAGCCATCGCAGAGGAGACTCGGACCGAAGGCGACGGGTACCCGAGGTGGGTGCGCGTCAACGCCTTAAAATCGGACCTTGACACGCAGCTAGAAACCACCTTCTCAGCCTTCAAGAGAGTCTTCTCCATCGCCGACGTAATGGGGATCGCGGCACCGGAAAAGAAAGTCATCTACATCGACGAACACATCCCGAATCTCCTAGCCCTCTCCCCCGGCGTAGACCTAACGAAGACAGAAGCCTACAAATCTGGCGCCCTTATCCTGCAAGACAAGGCCTCTTGCTTCCCCGCATACCTCCTCGACCCCGACCCGGGCCGCGGCGGAGACGTGATCGACGCGTGCGCGGCGCCAGGGAACAAGACGACGCATCTGGCAGCGATTCTGCATTCGCGCGTAGCGGAGAACGAGAAGCTTACGAGGAAGGTGTACGCGTTCGAGAAGGACGCGAATCGGGCGCAGACGTTGGCGAAGAT
>SJVG01000097.1:0-66044 GCA_034774675.1 Scedosporium minutisporum
CTAGGAGGGTCGCTGGGTATGCTTCTAGATGGAGGGATAGAGAAGCTGATAGGAAGGTCCTTTATTTGTTGGTTCGCGTCGCCTTTTCGCGACTCATCGGCGGCTTGCTCCTCCGCTACGTGGTTGTATCCATCTAGGGCATGCTCTTCGGGCTTTGGCATAAAATGAGCAGGGTCCAAAAGTTCACCAACAGCGGAGGGGGGTGGATTGGGATTATCGGCCGGTGGCGTAATTGGATAGGGAGCCATTGTCATGTCTACCGGCGAATGCTTCTGGCTGTCGGAATCAAGGTTGGGGGAGTCGGGCACTGCAACACTGAGAACTTGTGTCTTCGCGAGGTCGCCGGCCTTAGCTGAGCGATCCTTGTTAGAGTCTGGGGTGTTTGCAGAGGCGGGAGAATCCACCGAAGCCCGCGTCTCGAAAGCCCTGCTAAGCTCGGGCAGTGCAAGAACTTCCTTTAGCTTTTTGCGGTACTTTTCTTTGTCTTTTAGGGCTCGCTCTAAATCCTTGTTCAGGCCCAGGATCATGGCACGCTGCTTGTCGACAAGCCGCCATAGTTGGGAATTTTGCTGTGCTTGGGAATTCTTTTCTTTCAGAAGATACTGTATCACAGCCTCTGCACTCCCGGCTGTTTTTATTAAATGGGCAATGTCGGCACTGGTTGTGGATGGTTCTGATGCGGCGGCGCCCTTTCCGGGTTGGGATTTTGAGGAGATGGCAGAGATTGCGGAATCAATGGACGAATTCCGAGGCGGTGTCTGGCCACCATTCACCCTCGGGGTGGAGACTGAGCCAGCCATCATGGTCGCAGCTCGGTTGTTCGGGTGAGGAGGAAGGCGCGTGGCGCCTACGAGAGGCTTTAGATACGCGAATTATTCAAGGCCGGCTCGGAGAGGTCATCCGGAGAGACGCAGTTATGGAATCGGCTGTTCATGAGGTCTGTTAGACGGAGGAGAGGTCAGGCGGCGCGGTGAAAGCATTTTACTACAAACGCGACCGGGGCAGGATGTGAAGAGCCCCGAGGCAGGCAGAGATTGGCATACCTAGGGTCAGCCACTATAGCAAGCTGGTCGTCAAGAATCCGAGTCGACTAGGAGCAAGTGAGCGGGACTGGGAAGTGAAAGAGTACACGTCGGAAGCAGAGGTCGTCGTGGTCACGTTTCGAAATGAAGGCAGATTCGGAGAGATCGGTAGAAATCTACTGTTAAAGATTGCGGGCCCGGATGTCAGTCTCTTCGGACTCCTTCACCATCAAGAGGTAGTCCCCGCTGAGGACTTGGGGCAATGATAAAGAAGAAGGCGAGCGAGTTGACGTGCAGTGAGTGAAGCTGCAACGGGGTCCAATCTCGACAATGGAAAGGAGTGGGACGCAGGAAACCTCATCGACATAAATGGAGTACCTACTAATATTCTTCCCTCTTCTGTTTTCCTCCTTCTTTCTTTCTGTTGCGTCCTGAACCAGAAGACGACCTGAATCAACAGAGGCACGAATTGACGTTACCATGAAGCCCTGGTCCTGAGTCCAAATCTATGTCTGAATGGTTGTGAGGACGAGGGGGCGTGCGAGAGTGGAGGAGGGAAGAAGTAATAGAACAAGGAAAAAAAGATTAAATGAGATCGAATGCAGAATGGTCCGCGGGTAACAAGAGGGAAATGCAAAGGGGGGTGGGGACTAGTGGGTGTTTCCTGGGTCTCTTCTGCATACAACGGCTGTACGAAGAGAAATTAGAGTGAGAGACAGAGAGAAAGAGAGACAACACTAGCCGAGTTGTAGCATAGTGTAAGAAGTAGTACGAGGTAGAGGGCAAGCAGCAAGTAACATTGAACATTGTGAACATTGAACCTTCAACAATTTGAAAGTCAGCAGCACACCGTCTTTCCTGCTACAAGTACGAAGTAAACATCAAAACAAGGACTGTCATAGTAGCCTCTCAACACCCTCAATTCATCAAAGGTCTCGATCTGATTCTGTTTCGACACTCTTTCATACAGGCTTGGGGAGTTGCAGCGTCACAGTATTACAGGATAACCTGAACCGTGTGAAGGAGGCTAGTATGTACGATGTACTATGCAGTGTACGAAGTACATCAAAAATCCGGTTCCTGTCACAAGTCCCAGGCGCAAGTGCGGGTGGGTGATAAGGAGTACCTTTGCGGTACAGGGAACACAATAAATACTCACTTGCAGGCTTCGGCGAGTGCAATGTGCTTGTACCGCTACATTCCCAGTGACAGTCCAACTTCAATGCTGTTCTTTGCATGAGGGCACAGGACAATGGGGGACATGGCTGGGCAAATGTACAGCAGACATGAGGTGCAACGGTTTCTGTCGCCGCATCGAGCTTGAGAGCACAACAGCGGCATGTACGGAATACTTCAGACACTGGGATAACAACCTGGCACTTTGCATCAACAGAGTCGTACCAGAGTTCAGGATGCAGGGCTCGAGGAACCTGGCTCATCCGGCATCCAATCAACCCTCACACCTTGCCCCCGGAGGTTGATATCCGGGCAGTCAATAAGACTCTCGAGGCGAAGATCTTGGGCAGTTTCGGGGGAAAGCAGAGATTCTGTTGTATCTCATAATCGAGAGCACTTTCATCTCATGTATCTGCATAGTTTGTCGGTCTGTTGGAGATTGCAATTTCCACCCCAAACAATGCACAACTGTCTTCAGAAGTGAAGAAGATGTCTTATTATTTCCAAGTTTCTCAGGGATAATAGGAACTCTCACATCATACACAAGGTGAGGCTAGGTGGAAGAGCTATCAATGTGCCAGACGTGCCGAAGTTTGGTGTTTGTCGAGGTAGTATTAATATGTCCTTGTAATAATGGACTTTGGATCCAGGAGTCTTGGGCTGTTTGGAGTGCAGCCTGTGACATGGCTGGCAATGCGATGGCTGGCGAAGGGGGTGTCGAGCAATATGAATTTAGGGGGGATTAATTGACAAGCAGAGGAGGAATTGCGGTCAGAGCACTGTTGATGGAAGGTGGTACTGGGGTACATCGTACTTCGCATGGAATTGATCAAGCCAAACAATCCGAGTCGGACGTCAACTGCCGTACTCAAAGGCCTAGACTGCCAGATTGACGAGTCTTGAATGCTTAAATTCAATCTTGACTCCCTTTTCACGCATCATGTAATATGTATCTACTCTCATGTGAGCAGAATGTGGTTTCTTTTGCGGGCAGAGGTTTCCACGTTTCTATCCGCAGCCGCCTTTCGTACTTCGGAGACCTAGAAGCGAATGTATCGGAATCGACAGCTTACAAGCAGTGCCTTTGTCTTATTGCTAGGAGGTAATGGAGGATGAAGGTAATAGAGGTGATGTGAGAGGAAGGATAAATCTCAACCCTTTATTCGACCCGGCCAGGGGTATCTCGCTAGCGATGCGTAAGCTTCGAAGGGCCAGACGCCTTCACAAAGAGATTACGGAACAAAGGCAGGGCTAAAAAGAAAAGAAAAATCATTGCTACAGATGTCGAACAAACAATGGCTTGCAGAAAGGCATCGACACGAGCCGCGGCTTTTGGATGGAGCAAGGTCCCATTGCCCCCAGTTCGGAATCCCTTGTCAACAACGCACGGTCGAGGCACGAGGCTTTTCCATCGTCCCGTCAGGACAAATGGGGCTGCCAAGCGGGTTCATCTGACAGAGCATATCGAGACATCCCAGTTCAAGGTTTAAGGTGTCAAAGAGTGCATATCGAACGTCTCAACAGATGCCACAGACACAACCCTCTCAGAAAAGGGTTAGATTGAATTGATCAGTGGGTGTGTGGCCTGTAGTACAGGTAGACAACTACATTAGCTGGTCAGCCATGCCGACAAGGTGATATTTGAAGCTCTGGTGAAGTGCATTGGAAGGTACGAATGGGCACAAAGTCCCCTTTTCAATGCAAGAAACTAGATGTATAATACTTCATACTTCGCACCCGGCCTGGAGGATTCCGATCTCCTCGTCCGAAGGACTGTACCTCGTACACCGGGAATCGTGCTAGAACAGGGAATCCCATTTCCTGTCTTCATGTATCATGCAGGAGGTTGGCGCTAATACTGCAGGTACTCTAACCTAAAAGACCAAGTCGGCAACCAAGCACAGATGGACCTGGAGCTAATACCAATATGCTCAAGTTGCATCAATGCCAGCACACACACACACAACCCTTCTCTTGATTCCTCCTGAAGAGCACTGGGGACTTATTCGCATGACATCTGGACCAGCTGTAGGGGAAGGGCCCGGCCGTTGCGAGCCCCCACAGCTAGAGCGTAGTGTAAACGTATATAGTAAAGCAGAAGTGGCAGATCTCTTGCTGACTTATTTGTCAGATCACCGCGTGTGGCAAGACACTCCTGCACGCAGGTACTAATAAAAGGGGCCATGGTAGCAAGGGGGACACATCAATGTACAAAGTATTAGGATGGAAAGGCTCCGTGACTCTCAAATTTGGGAATTGTGATATCAGGGTATTTCTGAACCAGCACGATAGTTCTAGGCCCCGGTTTTGCAGGGATATCACGTATTACCTGGATCCGTCTTTCTGTAAAGAGAGAGAGCCCCCGTACCACCTAAACCTGTACCGAGCCGGTTTCGTACGCTGTGGAATGTTGGCTGTCATCAATCCAACATGGGGAAACCCCGGATTCACCGGCCAGATCTGTGCTTCGGCTTCGGCTTTGAGGGGACCGTTGGGCCAAAAGCTCGAAGAGAGCCCGCGTAACTCTGCCAATCACCCTAGCCACTGCGTGCGCCCTGCATCGAAATAATGCCCACTTGGAGTTTGTGTTCGCTCACAACCCCCCACACCAATGTTCTGCAGGAGAGCCAATCGTCCTCTTCTCTCCACTCGTTTTCTCGGTCACCGCGCTGGGAGCTAGTACTTCGCAATGGTCCAACAATCAACCCTAGACGTACGAAGTGGTGGCAGTATTGAAAGTCAACCCTAGACCTCGACTTCTTCGTAATGTTCATAGGTCTACCGAGGTATCACAACTCTTTTATTGTCGTAATAGCATAGGTTTATCAAAATTCCCTTATCTGATAGCGGCGAGCAAGACTCTAGGTAGTTACCGCCGAATAATGTATTTCTCCTTTCAAACCTCCCAATCATCCGGATCAGAATACCGGGCGATCGAGAAAATAAAACACGAGACGAATAGAGATGCCCGACGACGGCGGCGTCTGGGGCAGGTGGCTACAGTAGGCCTCGTGAGCATGCTTCCCATCTTCTTTGACAGGTTAATACGAAGTAGCTTAGATGATAAGCACATTGGTGCGGAGAGCCGGTTGGGCCAACGTGCCATTGAATACTGACTGGGGACAACCCTTTTGATCCATCGATTCTTTTCCCGACGTCATCTTGACCGCTTCGATACGGATCAACTTCTCAGTCTGTCTCCCCACGTGGGCAACGCGACTTCGTGCGCGAAATTCCATCCATGACTGCCTAAGTGGGTTTTCCTAAGCGGTGCAATTTGCTAAACTACAATTAGAGAACAAGGAACTGGGGAAGACAAAAGCCTGTGGAGTCTTCATCCTGTGGGCGTGGGTGGTACGAGAATTTGTCCAATTTCATGAAGATGGACAGACAGTTCTCCAGCGGAGTCCATCTGCTCGTGCTTTGTGGTTTAGTTCACCCTCGAAGCGGAGCTTGTAATATTAAAGCTTTACTATAATCTCCGACTTCGACTTCACGTTTTAGTTTCTTAGAGCCCGGGCGATGGTGCCAAGCAGCACACGCTCAAGTCAATTGGTCACAGGAAATAACCAGGGGCCTCGGACTTTGTAAATGAGTTTCCAATTGTCCTCAGTGAGTTCATTGCTGCGTTTTGCACTGGATTGGATTACACAAGTACAAAATTACAATTGTACTTCGTACCTACCATTGTCCGTACATCTTCCTCTGCCGCCCGCCCCTTCCTAACGAGGTTTTAATGGCTGCAGCGGCAAGGAGAACCCGCGAAACATCTCGCCCGGTTCCTGCATGTGATGAAAATTTAATGTGGGATGAATTAGTCCTTCTTACAGCCACGAGCGGAGCATCCAAGACACCTCGTCCCGTATAGATTAGAATGTTTCAACATTTGGACTTTGGAGAACTCGAGTCTCGAGGGACGAATGGGCACTTGGCAAGATGGAGAAAGCGCCTCAAACGGCCTGGGAAGATGAGAGCACCGAACTAATACAAAACAGGCTAAACCTCCTCTGAACTCGACAAAGCACTAACGCCTTCTTGGAAACACTTCAGGGATTTCATTGCTTTTCTCGATTTTCTTGCTTTGGTGGCGTCAGTGCCACACTGCCATCTTGCTGGTAAGGCGCTGCTAGTCTGGGGAAGAAGCGCCATGCTTATTTGCGACACAAGCAGATTGCACTAATAATAATCAGTCTATTCTTGGAAGTTGGCTGTCAAACCTTGAGCTGACAGTCCAGCAGGGTTTCTATGAGTACAAGATGGTATCTTGCCCACAGCATTCGACCGAGCCTTTGCTGAGGCTTCAGCCAGCCAACGCAAGGTGAGACTCGTGACGTGTTTGGCCATGAATGGCAGGACGGAATTGTTTGCCAAACAAAGCATTTAATTCAAATCCAGAAACAACGACAACCCAAACTGGAGGACCCCCAGCTGCGCGGGAATCTGTCGAGCAAAGGAGCTCAACAGAGTGATGATTTCCACACTAGCCCAAGCCTTGATCTTTGTGCTTAGACACAACCCTTTGGAGCTAAATTTATCATTCGGATCATTCAGACGAATGTTACTCTTCTTAAGATTCTCTGACCTCCTCCGTCCGGAAAAGAGACGGAAATCCCCCATCCAGTCACACACCTCGCAATCTTTAGGTCTGCCCGTGTGGCTGGACAGGTTTCGGTCTCTGCACGACGGTCCATCCCCGCACCCTTCACAGACCAGCGAGGAGAGAAGAATAATGAATGATGGTGTGAACAACCGGCGTCAGCGATAGCCCAATGTCCATCTCACTCTTGAATTTCGCATCTCCGCTTGACATTGCCCATTAGGGCGGACCGAAGTACTAGAGGAGAGTGTGTGCCTTTCACACCCACCTTACGACTAATCGAAACCGTGGGTGAAGAAACCGCGGGCTCCTGAAACCCTGCCGAAGGAAGAATAACAAATCCCCGGATTGAGCAACACACCTTAACTTCATTTACCTCATTTTGCCAAGTGTTTATCGCAGTCTGATCTCTCTAACCCTGCTCCAACTCATGAGCTTGCGTGCCTCTGCCTGTGCATACGCAATCCTCTTGACAGATCAGACCGAATCAAAGGAGATGAGCGTTGGATATCTGAGATATGATCGCCACAATACTCATTCATCCAGGCGGATCGTGATCAAGGTAAACCAGGGCGATCTTGGGCGGAAAGACACACGGCCGAGCGCAAAACAAGCATTTCAGATCCCTGATCTCTCTATTAAACCATTCAATGACACTTATTATTCTTCATCAACCAAGGCGGCGGTCGTGCTCAGGTTCTAGACCTGCGTTCCATTCTGTAGTTTCCATCCAGACCTTATTCCGACCGCCCTGCTCGGCTTATCGGAGTTTGCTTTTGTGATCGTGACCTGGGAAGGTCGGCTCTAACATTGCTTTCATGGGCCTCTCGGCTTGTAGCACTCAACTTTCTTAGGACATCCGCATGAAGCATCGTGTTACAGCATTCTCGACAGAGTCTGGCTGTTTTTCGAGTTCTCTCTTTTATTAGTACTGTTGTGAGACTGAGACATTTATTTTACGTCAATATTGTGTCACCAAACACATTGATGCATCTTCTGCGAATTGACTCGGCGAACGAGCAGGGTCCGGGCTCTCTCTTTTTTTTCTTAATCGGGTTCATTGGCAGCCAAGCCAGTAAGGAAGATGGCTATTTCGAACTTCGCATATTATACCAGAAGGGAAAAATCTGAAACACACCTCCAGATACTGTGCTAGGCGTCCAAGTTCGGCAAATACTTTCAGGAGTCTCGAGTCGGTTTCATCATACTGCGGGTGCGGTACAGCTTAGGAGGCGGGGATGGAGGGCTGTTTTCTATTAACAACAATGGACAGCACTGGCATTCTAGGGACGGGACACAGCATCAATGATTGCTCAATGATGCAGCCCTCACCCTGCAGCGGTTCTTCTTCAGCTTTGTTTCGTGGAGACACACAGCCACATTTTAAAAATAAATGAAATGGGCGGCTCGCTGGTGCAACAAAGCATTGGAGATAAGGTTTGAGGGGTGGTAGGCTCCGGCGGAGATGCACGCACTTCCCTCGGGGTTCTGCACCAACTGCGACCTTCAGGGGGGATATGTACGACGTTGCGATCTGTCCGTGTGCCTCGATGGCAGCTTGGCGCAACCTCTACATGGTGACAGCATCTCCCTTGGCAGCCTCTCAATCGAAGCCTTGACATCAATCCTCCTTCTCACGGACCTTCGCAGGGACGTCATCCCCCCTTTACCTTTACCCCAGGAATGGCTGCCCTCCTCATGTGCCCTCCTAGTGAAACATGAAAGAGCAAAGGATGTCAAGAGTCTCAGAAATATCAGATGAAAAGTGAAATGATCAATAGCTGTTTGCCGGCATATGTCGCGTGTGCCCGGGCGTTCTCAAGACATTCTCGGCTCACTTTTCCTCGAAGATATGAAACGTGAAAGATGGAATTCGTGACGGCTGCTGGGACAACACGCGACCACTTGTTGACTTTGATGTGATATCCCGGTGTTGTTTGGTGGTTTTCTGGTTGGGTCTCAACGTTAACGTCCCATCAAGTCTCAGTAGTAGCTACATGTTGGTCAGATCAAGGTTTGTGATATCTTCCTATGAATCAGCTCCATGAATCTGGTTCATAATATCGAAAACTAGAATATTGAGACTAATAACATTGTCATGCGTGCGGCCATCCAACATTTCCGTGATGCCATGTTCATAAGGTTCTATCCATAATCGTAACACATATCCAAATAAAAAATACAAGAACAGAATCCAAGTATTTTCCAAATCAATCATAGTACTGCCGAGCGCGCCCTCGCTCATCAACGACGACAATTTCTGTCTCCTCACAAACGCTGGAAGCGCTGGATGGCGACGGGCTCCGCCTCTCATACACCGGCACGTCGACATATCTGTAGGCTGGTCGTGGTTGTGGCCGCGGTTGTGGCCGTGGTTCTGGCTTAGGTTCGATCCGTCTCTCTACCGGGACAGGATAGGGCACGGGGATTTTGATGGGAACAAGCCTCTCCCTCTCAACTTCAATGGGAATAACTCTCTCCCTTTCGACATAGATCTCCCTATCCCGACGTCGGCTCCGGCTTCGGCTCCGGCTCTTCCGGCTTGACTTGCTCGAGCGTGAGGACTTGGATGACTTTCCTGATGATGACTCTACATCTACCTCGATGATACAAGGCGGTTCCGGCTCACAGATGGGTGGTGGTGAGGGCTTTGGTTCCGGCACGGGGCAGATGATCGGTGGAGGCGGAAGAGGGAGTGGCGGCGAGGGAGGTGGTGGTGGAGGTACCACGATGACCGGCGGTGGACATGGCGCCGGGGGCGGAGAGGGCGGACAGGGTGGAGGAATGTAAACTACAGTCGTCTTCTTTTTGATCGTTCTTGTTGGGTAAGTTGGTCCCTCGACGTATACCCTCCTCCTATGCCTGTGATGGTGGTGATGGTGGTCGTCTATGGGCTCAAGTCAGTACAGTCCGGAATTTGATAAACTCTAGGAACACGGTACGTCATACCCATTTTGTATTGGAAGCTAATTGATATAGCTAAACTTTAGCTGATTGATATGAATGCTAATCGTCTGAGATGTTGAACAGTAAGGTGGCGAACGGGTCTTTGTTGAAAGAGTACTAGTCCATCCGGGGTGGTGGGCGTGGCTATTATAGACCTTTTTTTTTGTTCTTTCGTTTTCGTATGGTATTTTCTGGAATGCAACCAGGGGCCCATTTTGTCACTTGCAAATGGACCCTGAGAGTCTGTCTGGAGACACTTTGGAATTTACAGAATGAGGCATCATGTCATGAGGGCAATCGACAGTCTTCATTGGCCTGGCTCGATCATGGCGGGGATGACCGATGACGTTGGTCATGAGGCCGATCGGGAAACCTCTCGTATCATTGGTTCGCCGCCCATCACCGAGAATCTGATGACGTCTGCCCTGACCACAGCCAAGGAACCGAGGGTCATTTAACGAGAAATTCCGCTGCGAGGTCCCTAGTTATTGGCGTCACGGTGCGCTAGCGAGGTGCTCGGGTGGTGCAAAGCATTGCCTGCTTGAGCGCAGCAGCCACCTGCAACTTTGCGGAGAGTCTCCACCAACCTCGCAGATGGGCGCACCAAGTCTTGCAAAGGGACCGTCTGTTGCACACACGGGAACACACTACTGCTTCGCTTGGAGGAGCCGCGAATGATGAGTCGAGAACGGTTCAAGCCAAGTCTGCTTGTCTTACCAAAGTCGGCATTCCTTAAGGGTCAAGATAGATGATGGCTACTACAAGGCATACTTCCCGCCAAATTCGACATGTATTTCCACAACCGACCCCATCACGCTACTAGGGCCTCGACAGTCGCCAAGCAGAACTTCGAGGCTACCTGACCACTTAACGTGCCTCCCCGCCGAGACCGCGGATATGTGGTTTTGATAGTATGTGAAGATGTAGGCTAGTGAGAACAGGGCTGCCATCAAGCGCACACTCTTCAAAACTACAAAATAATACACCCACTACCGAGATAGGGGAGAGAGCAACCAACTTGCCATGAAAGTCCCGCCGATTCTCAATTCTCAATATCACAATGTTATCAACATCAACGAGATAATAGGAAATCCCGAGCTCAATGCAGTATCTCGCCCCCCACTGTAGATGAAGTTGGTTTGCCGCAAAGTAAATACCAAGTCCACCGTGGGATCATTCACATAGCAAGACAGGTAATTATTCACGTCCAGGCTGCAGATAAACGGTGTACGGGTAGACGTAGCGACGGACGGATCCACGAAGAAAAACTGTAAGGGGTTGATGCCGCCGCCGGTAGGGTTCCCTTTTGCAACTTTCGTACCGTAGAAAAGTTGGCCGTCAGGTTGGAGGGTCAGTTGCATCGCGGCTGAAGGATCTGTGGTCATGAAGGCGTATGAAATAGCGCTGGATAGATACTCTCCGAGATATGCATTTTGTGGCTGACCGTCAATGACGATTTGCGCGATTCCGGTAATCGCTGGCCGCGTGGCTGCAGTGGTTGACGTCTCTGTCACAAAAGTCGTTGGCTGAGTGGTAGTAGCATCTTCAGTAGTAGAAGCTTCAGTAGTAGGAGCTTCAGTAGTAGGAGCTTCAGTAGAAGTGGCTTCAATGGTAGCAGAAGTTGTCTCGGTAAACTCTGTAGAGGTAGATGGCTCCGAGTCTGAGGCTGTTGAAGGGGAAGACGTAGACTCGGATTCGAAGGAAGACTCGGTAGTGGACTCGGATGCAAACGACGTGGCTGGTTCGTCACTCGATGATGTGAAAGACGCGGTAGCCGATTCCGCAGCTGACTCGGATTCAGTTGCCGTTTCAACCGTAGAAGACTCACTCGTCGAATCAGCTGGGGGTTCGGTAGTAGTAGAGTCAGTAGCCGATTCTGAGGTTGTCTCGGTAGCTGATGCCTGGAATGTCTCGGTGGTGGACGATGTAGGCTCAGTTTCCGGTTCCGTTGATATCGTGCACTGTTCGTCCCAAGTGGTAGTGGATTCAGTGGTAGAAGTCGTGGCCGGTTCTAGGGGTGTCTCGGTAGCGGATGATGTAGGCTCAGCTTCAGATTCCGTTGGCTGTGCATTCGAATAGGTAGCAGATTCAGTAGTAGAAGCTGTGGTTGATTCTTGGGACGCCTCGGTAGAAGATGACACAGGTTCAGTTTCCGATTCCGCTGTCGTGGCAGACCGCTCATCCCAGCTGGTGGTGGATTCAGTGGTAGAAACCGCTGATTCTTGGGACGTCTCTGTAGGAGACAGAACTGGTTCAGTTTCCGATTCAGTTGTCGTTGTAGACTGCGCATCCCAGCTGGAGGTGGATTTAGTGATAGTCCCAGTAGTTGCTTCTGGGGATGCCCCAGTGGCGGATGATGGAGGCTCAGTTTCCGATTCCGTTGATGACTCCGTAAACCAAGTATTCGAATCGGTGGTAGATTCGACAGCGGACTCGGTGGTCGACGCTGATGTTGCGTCGGTGGTTGGTGCTATAGATGGAGCCTCTGATTCCGTAGACTCGAAAGACAGGGTATCTGAATTGGTAGGAGATTCGATGGCGGATTCGGTCGTCTCAGCTGACTGCGTCTGCACAAGAGTCGAAGAGGCAGAGAACTCGGATTTCGTACTAGTGGGCAAAGAACTGCGTCTTGTAGCTGAGTGGGCGCGGCACGACCTGGCCTTGGGGGCCTTGGATTTGTACAGGTTGAGACTGGCAGCTCCGCCGCAGAGCTGCGAGCCGTCGCCTCCACAAGGAGAGTTGCATTCAAGCGCATTCGATGCCTCAGTCCCGCCGTGGAGAGAGTTTCCGCAATAGCCTAACAAAGAAGTTTAGTTCTCCATCATGATGATAACCTTAATGGCGCCTACATTCACTGCCATATGCCACCCCAAAATAGCTGAACCCTCGGCAAAAGCGGGCACATGACTTCACGGTCATATTAGGTGAATCGAATCCTTTATCGGAGAGAATATCTCCGCCAACCCAGCATCCCTGGTGTGCGAAAGATCGGACGGCCGGAACGACCGCAGGTGAGTCGTCTACTGCGGCCACGGTATTAATGACAGATGCCAATGCCATAAAAGCATACAGTCTACGGATCTGAAACTGCATCCTGACGGCGGCTAATCAAGCAACTAAATAGTAGAAAAAGAAGAAAACGAGTGTGATGAGTTAGAAGCAACTGCCTTCTTATTAGACGTCCGACGACAGCCTCAGGGGCGTTATACGGAGTGTAGAAACGAGCGACTAAAGAAAATGAGTGAAACAAGGAGGGCAAGAGGAAGAGAAAAAAGAAGCAAAGAAGAATAGATACAGAGATGGAAAATTATAATATTAAACCGCTTAGAATATGTGACCGGCCTCACTGGGCCTAGAGAACATC
The DNA here is from genome assembly GCA_034774675.1 of Scedosporium minutisporum. NCBI lineage: Eukaryota > Fungi > Ascomycota > Sordariomycetes > Microascales > Microascaceae > Scedosporium > Scedosporium minutisporum. The sequence goes on from SJVG01000097.1 coordinate 13,106, forward strand.
TCGAGCAGATTGCTCTCTTCCCTTCTTGTCCCTGTGATACCCACATCCAGCTCGAAAAAATGCGCGAAGTTTGCGTTTTGATACCGCTTCTGGACGAACAACGGTGACAAGCATACGTGTTGACCGCGAATCTTCTGCGGAAGGACTAGCGCAGAGGCACTTGATAGCCAGTCGGAGGAATGCTTCTGGCTAGCGGGGCCATTGAACAAATAGTATGGCCTGGTTTGGCTAAGCTTTTTGGAGGATTCCAATAGTCGAAATCTCCAACAGGGGTAAACACCTCAAAATAGCGTGCTCTATGGGAGTACACGATTCGAAATAAAACGGCCATAAACAAGGCAGAAGTCTTCATTACGGGGTACGTATTCCCGGCAACAGCGTCCTAGTTGTTCCTGACAAAGCGTCTCGAGGCATTTTGTAATTGTCGGTTTTCTGGTAACAACACCAAGGGCTCGTGTTGGTCTTGACCGACGTCTAAGCTCATCGGGACGAAAGGCGCCAAATAATATTGGTATACGCTGGAGGTTTTCCTCCGTTTTGAGATCAATGATGTAGCTGCAGGCTGGAACGTCGATGATAGTCACTTAAAGGACGTATCCGAGTGTCTTGCTTGTTGCGGGCTCATCAAGGTGTCATCAGTCTGGAGCGATGTGGGTAAATCAAGTGGAAGGAAGCCAATCCTCAACATGGACTCCTTCATTCTGCCAGGTGTGCAAGCGCGAATAAAATCTCTCGCATGGTCCGACAATGATGCCGACTCGGAACGGGCCTCTCAATCTGAAGGAAGGAAGGACTCGGTGCAGTTCCTTCCACAGATGAGAACGTTGGCATGTGAATGAACAAACACTGTCGTAGCTTCCTCTATTTCAGCAAAGAGAAGAGGCGGCAGAAGAGTCGGTTCGTTCCTGCCTGATTTGGTAGTGTCTGTGGCCTAGAGCCAGAGTGCTCCTGCCACTCTTGTCCTTCTAGCCTTACCTCCGAATTGTGATCTCTTTACCAATCCATATGCCAACGGGTTGATTTAATTTTGAAATACAACCTATCTCTTCATCCAGGTTTCTTAACCTAGATTCAGATAACCCTGGTGCTCATAAATAGACCGCGTCGAAGATGCCTCGCAAACAAACTGCTCGAAAGAACGGGGACTCCTCGGAGCCTGAAGACCCGGAAGATATCTTGTTTAATGCCCAGCATAAGATGACGGAGGTACTCTTGCACCATCAAAGGGAATGGTGGCCTCTAGCGTGGTATCTGACATGTTTGGTCCCAGCTGCGGCGCAATTTGAATAGTCGCCAGAGAATCATAACCGAGAAGCACGCCAAAATCCAAGCAAAGGTCAAGGAACGAATCGATTCTCGCCTAAAGGAGGACCAGCAGAAGATGTAAGTGCCAACCACGCAGCTTGGCAACATCCTCTGATAGTTTCTGTCGTTCAGCATTCGTTCCCGGGAGGACATGTTAATCAAGTGGCAGGAGGCTATGATGGAAACAATGTCGATTGAGAACCAGATCCGAGAGAAGATTAACACCCTGCGCAAGGAGTGCATGAAGTTTGCCACGCTGCTCAAGGTGGTGATAGAGGGCAGGAAGCAGGAAGCGGAGAATCTGGACCTCCCACAACTGCAACGGGCCGTATTCAACAGCCTCTAGGGTCTTTAAGCACTCGTGGTGCAGCTCCTCGCTTTTTCCTGTTTTGCGCCGAGAAACCCGGGACGTTAGAGGGCAGTAGCGTTGAGACCATCGCCATCGCGAATTTAAAAAGTTGAGTGTTGATTGTTCGTCAAAGTCTATATCTATCGTGGTATTATAGTACACGGCCGCCTATCGTCGCAAATCCTCCAGATATACTCGTTCTTTTTTATACCTTAAACCCGAACGTTTCCATACAGGCTCGGTATTGTTGTATCGTCGTCTGACAGTCCTCTTCGGGATTCGCGGCCTTCGACATGAGCATGCATTCGTCTCGTACGGACTTCTCGTCCTTGCACACACAGCAGGGCTGATCCAATCGTTAGTTCCGTACCGTTAGGAGCGTTCTAAAAAGCGGCATACCTTGGGCTTCGAAGTGGTATCCGCGTTCGGGGAGGCAACGGCCTGGATCGGCGCGGGAGCCGCAGGAGCTGTGGATCGCATTCTGTCAGAATCAAGCTCAATGGCAGGAATTAGAGGTATGAATTACCTAGAGTCGACACTTGAGCGCCCATATTGATATATTTCCGATAGAGAGTAAAGGAGTGATTTCAGAAGTTGGGTAGGTGGAATCGTTTGCGAAGAAAGTAATCCCCAGGATTTTATTTTTTCTTTGATCTCGAGATCATGCCATTGATTGAGTTGCGTGCTTTCGGTAATAATTCTAATCAATGGCGACGTGATTTCTAAGCTGCGCAAATTACAGTGCGATTTCCCATAACACTGTGCTTTAAACCCGAAGTCTGGACTATCTTGAGTCTCGACACAAGGAATGCACGACTAAATTTATCCAGGATTGGTCTAATATCTTCCCATGCTCCATAATAATGCATTTCCTTCCACAAGAATGCGCCAAATACTTCCGAAGCGCCAGCCGACATAAAAAACACGAAAAAGACAAGGGAAGGAGAAAGGAAATAAAAGGCTCAAGGGGCCAACACTGATCCACCATGTCCATCTTCATAAGCCAGTCGCGTGACTGAAAACCTTTGCCGCCAGCTGGCTCAGTAACCTCGTGCGGTCGTCTTGGGGAAGTTCCTGTTATGAAGGTGAGCGACAGGTCTAATAGCTCCAACACGTCAAAAACGAACAAACATACCTGATAGACGGCGTATACGCTCTTTCCCTTGGCATCCCTCACAGCACCTAACCTGTTCCCCGCGACGGCACCAGCCAGCATTCCCGGAACATTGGCGACGATGAAGCCCAGGGCCCCGCCACTTACACCACCAATGATGCTCCAGAACGAGCGGGTGGGGGTTCCGTTCTGATCGGCCATGCCCTCTTCGCGAAGCATCTCCTCGAAGACATCAGCGAACTGTTGGTCTTCGGCCTGCTGCCTGCCTGCGTTGTTCGTTTGACCCGTAAAAAAGCTCCATGCCCACGAGTATGCGTCCTGCGCGGTTCCTGCTCCTGCCCCCGCCCCCGCTCCTGTCCCGGGGGTCGCACCAGCGCCGGCGGAAGTGTCTCCATTTGCAGCGCCAGTCTCAGCAAAAGGCTCCCCACCCGCGGCGCTAGAGGGGAAACGTCGGCGTTGTTTGTCGTATTCTTGTCGACGAGTGGGGTTAGACAGGGTATAGTACGCATCGTTGACGAGCTGGAATTTGCGAGTGCGAGCCTCGCGTTCGGGACTGCCATCGGGGACTCGATCTGGATGCGACTTCAAGGCGGCTCTATGTTGAGGTACCTAATTAGTTCTGTGTCACAAGAAAGAGGAAGCTGTGTTGTCGGAAAGAACAAAGGCTGGGCCTCACCGTTTATATGCATCTCGAATCTGTTGCGCTGAGGCTGTCTCTGGGATCTCAAGAATCGCATCTGCTGCGAGTTAGACTCGAGGATCTTTTTCGAAGCGCTGTGGGGTAGCTTACAGTAGTTTGGGGGTGCCTTTGTAGCCATCTCTTGAGAGTCGAGCCTGGAGGCTAAGGTTGCGCTCTCGAGTACAAGATATTCAAGTTTGAAGGCTTAATTAACAGTTCTAGGAACTAACTTTTCAGGCGAAATATTTCAATAAGCTTGACTACGTTTGCGAAAGGCTACGTTTCCACCTTCGTAGTTGACACCTTTTGCAACTTGGGGTCACGACGAGGCTCAGCGTGGATGCCTGGAGGGGTGAAGGACTGATGTCATTGGATCGAAGCCATGACAACACTGGGTCCCGCCATTAAACTCCGCTGTTGAAAAGGGAGGGTGTGTGGCTTACCCTGACCTGAGTGGACACTGGCGCCACACGTGGGCCACTGTTGCATTCACTGAACGCAGGTTGAGCATTCTTCCACGACCCTGACAGGAATCTCCACCACCCTCTCATATCACATCAATGACAAGCATCTTTGACACATTTGAAGCGCAAGCCGTGTCCAAATCGAGTCTCCATCAACTGCTGTTACAAATCGGCTCTAACCCATTCTTTTTCTTGTTGAAACGTGGGTCCATTTTTAGAAATGGAAATCGTCCAACGTCTCCGCCCCTTCTAAACTTTGTTGAAGAGATATTGATCGAGCTTACCATTCGGCATCTTCGAAGGAGCAGAATTCAGAATAACATGAGTTGAAAATTCCTCGAAATTGGGTATTATCTCGCGGATCACTAGGGGTTGGAATAGATTGCTCTCGCACAGACGGAAATGCTACGGTGATAGATCGTGGAAGATGAGAGTGAGAGTCTCGGCGACGATCTTGATTTCCTGGATTCTTGGACACTGAGGCCCGGGGAGTAGCGCATCACGAACGATTGACATGGGGGTGTGCATTGAGGAAATGCTTTGCACCACTTTGATTTCGGTCCTAGGAGATGTCCGCATTCTTCTCCCACGATCCCCCACTGAAGGAAGTGCCCTGCTCTGGACCCTCCCCACTGCACTAACTCAGAAACTCCCGATGCATGCAGGGATGGCGATGTAGTATGACAAGGAAAAAAAGGGTTGCATGGGATGGCAAAGAAACTTTGATACAAGCTCCTTTGTCTTGACTAGTATTTTCCCGTTACAGCCGAAGAAACCCAAACGTCACAGCAAAGGGGGCCGGGTGTTAGCGAAACCCCGCAGTTTTCTATGTGTTCCGCTAACAAGACTAGAGTCGACTACCCCAGTCGCTTAAATGCAAAGCCCAGCCGGAAGGTTTGATCTGCTGCAAGGCTTTGTCTCAGAATCCAGAGGATCCGCACCTCGAATAACTTCGCACGTTCAGAACCACGGTCGTCAGATCTCGTTGCCCTGTTTTCACCTCCTGCTGCCGGTTAATAGACGGTGATAATTGATTTGCAACAAAGCGCACATTAAGCGACCCCCTGCTGCCTTGGTCGAGCCCTCGTCCCGTGTTAAGATCGCACGGCTAACGTCCATCCTGTGCCTATTCTGGGCTCAGATCTCGTGGTGTTAGCAGTGTGCCGCGATGCTCTACCGGCTTCGTTTATATCACGCCCTCCATGATCTTCGGCGCACCGCCATGGTGCATGACCTGTTGACGGAGCATCAACCGGGCTTGCCTAGACCTGAGGAGATCGAGTCTACCATCACCTCATGAGCCATCCCTGATGTTTCGACACATCCCGCCATGCATCTTGAGTGGCTGGAAGAGTTGAGGAATGTTTCTTGTTCCTGACGACACCTTCCCCTGGCCGAAGTCAGGAGTGCCCTCTCTCTTGGCGTGTCCAAGTCAAAGGTTCCCTGCTCCACACCCGTCACGTAGTGCTACGATTCTGTACCCTTGACCTAGGCTTGACGTCTCAGACCGACTCCGTCGCGGATCTCTGCGTCCATCAAGCAGCTCATATATCTCATCCCAACTTCCCGGGTTCTGTCCGGACCTTCTGTCCATCCCCCCTTTCCCTCCATTCTCTTCCACTTTCCTTCTGGTCTTCGTCCTTTCCTTCTTTTCATACTTGTAGGCTTCTTTCTTCTTTTGCCTTTTTTTTTTCGCCTTTAGTCTATTCGACGACTGCCAGCCAGTCTTTCGCTTCTCCATCGACATTCTTTTACACTCACGCTCAGGTCTGGACTACCTCGAGTATCGGGCACCATTGACAATAATTGACTACTTTTAACTTCGCTTCTTCGTGGCAGCTTGCTGTCCTTCTGTTTGTCCTTTTGCGTCGACGTTTACTTTGATCCCGAACCGTTTCGATTATTCAAAATGAAGACCTCTCAGACTCTGGCGCTGCTTTCCAGCATCGCCCTTGGCAGCGCAGACTTCTTGGCTCCTGCCCGTGGGCAGACTTTGGAGATTGATGAGGAGTTCACCGCTCGCTGGGAAACCGACGGTCTAGTAGAGCCCATCGATATTAGTCTCGTCCCCGTTGGCAACGAGAATGCTGCTCAGAAGGTAGCCGGTAAGTAGTATTAAACGACACATAGTGAGATGGGAGGGATCAAGTCCGAATCGCAACTAACAATTACTTAAGCTGGTGTCGACAACTCCGGCTCGGTTGCCTTCACCCCCGATGCTTCTCTCGGCCAGTTTGACCAGTTCGAACTCGTCCTCACCGACTCCGACGACAACACTGTCACGTCCGATGCCTTCGGCATTGATAGTGGTAATGGCAATGGAGGTGCCCAGGCTGCTTCTAACAGACAGGGTGGAAATGGTCGTGTCTCCGCCAACTCAGCCGGAGGTCGTGGTAACCAGGGCCAGCAGGCTTCCAACGACGAGGAGGACGGCGAAGACTCTGGCGCTTCCGGACGCGTCTCCGCTGCTGTCGAGCCTCCCGACTCCAACGCCCAAACGCAGCGTGGTGCTGGCGGTAACAACCAGGCCGCCACCGGTACTACGGGCGCCGGCAACAACGCGGCCGGTGGCAATACCGGAGGCTTCATCCCTCTGAGCGGCGACCAACTCACCATCACTCCCACGTTTGCCAGTGCCCAACAAGCCAACTTCATCACCGACGCCGCCCAGATTGCGACGAACGAGGGTGTAGTTCCCAATGTTGGCGTGATCAATAGCCAGGCATCACAAGCTACCGCTGATGTCAACATTCGGACTGTTCCCGCCGTCGAGACGAGTGCCGCCGCCGTTGACGGTGCTATTCCAGTAGCTACGCCGCCGGTTGCTGTCATCGACCCTGTATGCTTGCCCTCCCTTCCCTCTACCCTACCTATCCATAGCCTAATGCTGACAATGTGACTTAACAGGCTGCTGCTTCTAGCCAAGCCGGCCTCATTGTTGATGGTGGTGTTGCTCAAACCGGTGCCCTCTCTCTCAATCCCGTTCCCTCCGCCGCCGTTGGTGTCCCTCAGGCCGGATTCAGCGTAATCAACCCCGGTGCTGGAGCTACGGCTATTGGCTCCGTCGCCTCGGTTGCCCCCATTGCCCCAGTTGCCTCTATTGATGCTAGCGCCATCGCTGCGGACCCCAACGCCGCGGCCAGTGTTTCGGCCGAGGTTATTGGAGGAGCCGCCGCTATCCCCGGCGTTGCTACTGATGTCCTTGAAGCATCCACCGCTATCGCCGGTGCTGTCTCTCTCGACCCTCTAGCATCCGATGCCGCCGAAACAGCCGCCTTTGCGGCCGACTCCCTCGCCCCCATTGCCACCCCGGGTGTTTTCCCGAGTGTCGGTGTCGGCGCTCCCGGCGCTATTGCCGGTACCGGATTGACCATTAGCCCCACCATCGTCCCCGGCGGCCAGTTCACCAACACCCTCCCTGCCGTCCCTACCGGATCAGTCCCCACACCCATCATCAACCCTAGTGGCGCTGTTGGCGGTATCGGCACTGGCGTTGTCGGCGGTATTGGTGCCGGTGGTGTTGGTACTGGTGCCAACTCCTTCGCAACCAACGTCCTCAACAGCGCTAGCGGCCTCGTCTTCTCTAGCATCAATGTTGGCGCCTCCGCTACGGGTGTCAACGCCCAGGCTACTGGCGTCACCGTTGCTGCTGCCCCCGGCCTTTCTGCACGCGGCGCTCTCGTGGGAGGAATCGCCGTGTTGGTAGCTCTCTGGGTGATGTAAGTGGGGTGATGAATCGTCAAACTACTTCACTTATTGTGATCAATCCGTTGCGAAGAGCAGCACTCAAGGATCCTTCACTGGTCAACTATAGGCAAGGCAATGCGATCTTGCGCTCACCGGGTAGGAACATGGAAAAAACACAGAAAATAACGGAAACGGATCTATTACTGTATAAACGGGATGGTGCTACGTCTGTCTTGTAACTTCGACATTTATCTTGAAAGGGAAACAAGGGATCAAAGCAAGATTGGAACGATATTTTTCCCCCTTCGGGTCAACAGCATCTTGGAGGTTTCGACAAGATTATTATTTCACGGCCTAACTGGTTTCGGGACGTGAACAAACAGTTCAGAGGACTGCCATTTTTTGTTCTTTTTTTTATCTCTTTTTTTGGTTGTCTTATATATATAATTCTTAACCTTCCCTACTTCCTGTTTTCTCTTCTTGTTGGTGGTATCTTTTTTTCGTTCTCTCAGCTACATGATATCTCTACATGGTATTAGTAGAATAGACTACTGGCTAGGCAAAATATAAGAAAAAAGACTACTTGATGAACTTTGAGATGAATCACATCATCGTGCTATTTACTATGACATTCTCGAACGTGATGAGACATGTCACCCTCTTGGGCACTCCCAAGTTCTAGAAGCATACCGAACCCTCTAATTCTAGTTTAATAAAGAATTTTGTCCTCGAAGATGGTGCCTCCGTTTGATCTGCTTGAAGCCACCTCCGCTTCCCTCCACAGGACACGCGTCCCAAGTGATCAACTCTAGTGCTCAGCCACCACATCTCTTGATTTTTCTTACAAGTGATCTCCATTCCGGTGTTCGGTGAGCCCCACCTTAATCCTGTTCGTGCTGGTGTCTATTAGAGCGACCCCGAAGTCAAACTATTTTCGATCAAGATCTATCCCCACCGTATCAGTAAACAAGGAAGGATAACGAATTACCCGTCCTCTTGTCCTTTGAGAAGAGGAGACCGATGTTATTCAATAATGAATAGAATATATTATAGTACGTATCGAAAAATTGCAATCTTGTTCTTTTCATCCACACAAAGACTTACACACCCCCTTCCCCTTTCCCGCCCCGTTTCGGAAAGACATCGTCCGTTTTAGGACTATATGACATCTTGTATTGGTCCTCTCCTCATTCCCGCCCCTGGCTGTAACTGATGGGACGAAAAGAATTTGCTCCTTATCTTAATAGGAACCGCCATCAATAACTGACGTCCACGACACACTCAACGGCAATATTCGATTACTATATGATGCAGCCGGGAATCTTTGCTCTTAGGGGATTATCTTAGACGCAATCCTCAAGATAAAAAATTGTGTACTTCGATAAACGCCCGCGTTGCCGATCGCCGAGAGAGACACAACCAACAAAGTGCTATACGTGGAAGGAGACAACGGCTTTTCGGCCATGAGAAAAACATAAACCTGCTTCTCCTCGTTTCATTTCCAGTGAGCAAATGATCGAGCTGTTTGTCTATCTGGCCACAATTTTGAGTAACCTCCAAGTCGGGGCACTTGGATGTTGGACTTAGACGAGGAAAGATCATCTTGCGAGATGGAAATTTGGAGTGTGAATCATCTATCAATACATTCAAGAAGGGAGAAAAAAGAAAAAAAAAATTTTAAAAACAAAAAGTAAACAAAAGCTAATTCGTGCATTGGAATACAAACATATACAAAGATCCCAGCTATTTGTAAAAAAGAATGCGGTTTCATACCATCATATCCAGCCCATGCCTAAGCATAAACGCCAACTAACACCAAGTCGAGACCTCTCGGCCCCTCGAAGCTCGCCAACTTCGCTTGGATGAGACGCTCCAATCTCCTCCATCTGAGCCGTCTCTTTTTGGGGAAACAAAGGAAAGATGTGACAAAGTAGAGAGGGATTGTACAAGGGTACCCTCGATTGTGTTGGCCTTATTCGCCAAGTCAATGAAGACTCAGCAGCCCAGGGCACAAAGGTCTATATACAAAGAACGGAGCAAGATATTTCTTCTCGGGGAAAACCGGAATTCCCCTGCAAAAAATTTTGACAAGAAGGAAGCGAATGGCGCATGTAGGATATCAAAGAAATAGAATGACGTAGCACAATGGGCTTTAGTCGTCGAGTTCGTGCGAGTCGATGGAGTCTTAATGTCGTCTCTCACTCCATGCCGTTCCTAATGTTGTCGTAAACACTGATAGGGTAAGACAGGAGATTTTGACTTCCATCAAGGCTAATCATGGTGTTAGCCAGGGTCGTAATCAGGCTGTCCGCTCCCTTTCGGTCGCCGCTAGCTTCCCAGAAAACGGCTCCTCCCAGGCCTCGGTCGATTAACCATTCCGCTTTGCGCGTGGTGCTCGTTACGGTGTCGTAAGTTATAAGCTCCTGACTAGCCGAGTCGTAGCTGTAAGATGCTTCAACAACATTGTCCCAAACTTCCTGAGCGCCAGGGCGTGGTAAGTCCTTGTAAAGCCAGATACCATCCTCGATGGACCCTGCTCCAATTCCACTGTAAGGTAGACCCATGCCTTGCGTGTTCATAAACGATCGGCCGTAGAGCGGTACGCCCATTACAAGTTTCCCGGCATTAATTCCGCGCTGGAGATAGGCATTGACCGCGGTCTCGGTGTTGAACTTGGTAGCAGCGGCGTTGCTCGGGTCCGGGTATATGTTAGCTTGGTGTCCCGTGGTTGAGTCCCACGCCCCGGCATAGTCGTAGGCCATTAAATGCCATGCGTCAAGCAGCGGGTCCATAGCTTCGAGGAGCATAGTATTATAATTTTGAGCACCGGCGGGGCTGGCAACGGTAATGGTGAAGTGGTATCCAGGGGCATGCTCGGCGGCATACGCATCAAGGAGCTCACGACAGGTCCTTAAAAGGTCGACTAGATTCTGCGCCTCAGCCGCATTCTGGGGATATTCCCAATCGATATCAAGGCCATCGAAGCCCCAGTCAGCAACGAGCTTGACTGCACTAGAGGCGAATTTGCGTCGTCCTTCCTCGGTCGCGGCAATCGGCGCAAATTTGGGCGAGTAGGTCCACCCTCCGATTGAGAGAAGTACCTTGAGATTGCGGTGCTTCTTCTTGTGTAAGAAGAGCTGTTTAATGCAGCCGTAAACATTGTTTCCAACATCTCCCCAGGAGTCCGTGTCGTAACGCTTATCGGTGTCGGCCCATGGATCGGAAGATATTCTAGAGCGTCCCATTTGCTGTTAGCCATGTTTGGATTCGGCCATAGTCATCTCTCGTGTGATTCCCCTGTTTCTATAGTACTTACACGGTACCGTCCGATGCAATATCTGCGAAGGCGTAGAGCACATGAGTGATTTCACCAGCAGGAATATCTTGAGGCTGGAAGTTGGCTCCGTAGATACCCCTATTGGAGTTCGAGGTTAACAGAGAGCTGAGAATATGGCAAGAGTAGTGTCACCCCTACCAGTTGGTAAAGTACAGCGCATTCTTGAAGGTGCCGGTAACAGCATTCGAGGCCGTTTTGAATATTCCAGCATCCCGCGGCGCAAAGGGCTCAGTTGTAGAGTTCTGGGAAACGCTGGGGGCTATGGAGGAAGCCGGCGTCGCGGCAACGCCGCATGCTAGTACAAAGGCGGTCGATGCCCACGAAACCTTCATGATGAGCCGCTAAGTATGAGAGAGAGGGAGACGTTTCGTCGATATCTTGGCGTTATGTGTATATAAATATCCTTGATTCCTAGGACTTCAATGATCCTTTATTGGCAATGGGCTGAGTCGACGTGGTTGATGATTCTCGAGACAATGAAGGAATGTATAGTGTTGATAGTCCAGCTCACCAACCGACGTCCGGTTCCAAGTTGTTTAAAGAAAGTCGGGAACGGATGAATAGATGTCAAAGTATGGAAAGGAATGGAAAGGAATGGCGACATAAGAGAAAATGGGCACCATCCCACACATGAAAGAAGAGGACTATCAAGAAGTGCCACTCTCACGAACCCAATTCCCACTTGTAGAAGGGGGAATGAGAGAGGGATGCCATAGAGAGGTAGGACAGCATACTTAAGACCAAAGCACAGCAAACAGGGGTGGGGACAGGATATGGAATTAGACATGTTATTCGGTGTCTACCGTTTGTGGAAAGCTCATGAGAAGACAGATAAATTTAAAGCTTCAACATACGCAGAGCCAATTAGTATGTCTTTAGCCAAATTCACAGGAACCATACAAGGGGGCGTGTTCCTGAGTTTCTGTAAACAAACGTAGATCTTTATTCAACTTACACCCACGAGGTCGAGCCCATTGTACCCCACTCTTTCCGGCATTTGGCTATATCTGGCTCGAAAGCAGACACTCGTCTTTTCTTCCAATTCGGTCAAACATTCCATTGAGGCCCACGCACTTTCAAAGCACAGGAACAAGAATAAACCCCGAGCCGGCATGGCACCTCGAGCCAAGAGGACCCATTCAAATGCAGCCCCTCCCGACATGACAACGGCAAGACGGAATCCATATTGAAAAATATTAGCAGATCCCTTCTAAGAATCCCACAGTGGAAGGCGTGACGGTGATCGATTAGACTCGGGACCGAACATTGCCCAGCGCCAGTCACGTTCATACCGTTGCAGTTGGGAGGCTCTGGTCAAGTGCCAGGAATAACATCGCGACTGATATCAATTGATCCAGGGGGGAAAATCGCATCCTCGCGGCGACACTCCTCTTCGATTAAGATGTGCGCACTGGGTTATAATATACATTCGGATGAAGAAGGAGAACAAGTCAGTGGTAAATAATACTAGTAATAAAAATTGTTGTGGGCGTGAAGAATAATCCGGCCGGATGTATTGACAGATATTAAGTGGCAATATAAATGGGCAAGCGTATGGAGAGTGTCGAATTTTATCACCACCATGATAATTCTTGCCCCTCTTGAGTCTTTCGGACGAAGAAACAACTGGCCATCGTTCAAGTTGTTGTAAGAGCGGGCCTCTCCCGAGCAAGTGTCGAGGTGGCTTCCTGGGGAGGTGTTCGTGAACGACGGAGTCAAAGCCGGGCCATGCCGCTTCGTTTTCTTGTTCACCACCAAGACTCGGCGGTTCGAGCGGCGTGGACGTTGACGGTTGCATTGGTCTTACCGAACAACCCACTAGGAGCGCGTTCTAGGCAGACGATGAAAGGGAAGGGCAAGAGGAGGAGATTTGGAATGATGGCATTGACAAGTGTGGTGGGCCAGTCTCCTTGACTCGGGACTGACCCGAGATGTAAGTCTCCAGCCCTGCCCGACAGGGCGTCAATCTGCTCGCTCGTGTCGGTCATGAGATAAGTAGTCAGCGCTTTGTCGATTCGGAGAGTAGATGCCGAGTCGAGTGTTATAAGTAGAGCCTTGATAAACAAAATTTATCGTGCCTTCCTACCCTACAAGATTAATCATGACAAAATCGATGGATGGAAGGTGGATTCCATTGTTCAGGCTTGGGATTGTACAAGTCAAGTATCAAGTACATTGTATCGAGATGGCAGGAGCTCAACCTTCCTCATCGTGCAATTTTAGCTAGATGCGAAGTTCGAGTATGCATTGCTCCTGCTGCAGATAGTTTAGAAATCTCTCGGCAGAACACGTGAAAATCTTCAATGTGCCCAACATGAGTCTGATGATATGCAGGCAGAGTATACATGAAGCGTTGGCTAAATCTCGTCCGAGATGAATCTGCGTCGCTCTGGCCTCTTTGCATCGGGTCGACCTCGCTTCGCGGTTTCTTTCTGCTGTCTTGAAATGTGGAGCCTTCCATAAACCCCGAACTCATCCCTTGCCAGGAAATGCCACAGTCAAGCCCCTCGGGAAGAGCAGAATAGAAAGACGTGATCGAAACTTAGGAATGTGCAACAAAATTTGATGCCTGGTATGGTGATGTGCAAATGGTGATACAATCATTCATTCATACATATAGTTACACGACATTTTATCCGCATGCATGCCCTCCATAAAGTACTCTTCATATCAACTTAGCCCGAGATCTCAACTTCCATGCTTCGGAAAAATCCATCCTTCAAAAATGTATCCTGCAAACATGCAAAGGGTTCAAATAGGACCCATCACCGGTAACGCCGGACGCCCTCCAATGCTAGACTCCATCCAACATCCCCAATCGCAGTTTACACGTTACCCGGTCCTCCCCTTCCATCGACCCTTCAACTTCAAGCTCTCAACCAAGTCTCCTTCAGTTCTTCGCCTTCACCGCCGTCTTCTCCGTCGTCTTCGCTGGCGCCTTCGCCTTCCCCGATCGTGTCACCATTGGTCTAATCCAATCAGTCAGCCTCTTGCCGTAACCCTAAATAGAAATACCAAATAGACGTAGGGAAAAAAAGACTTACACTGCAGCCGTCACGCTCTTCTTTTCATGTCCGTGAGACGTCGCGGCGTGACACTTATCGCACTCATCCGTCGGCACCCTTTCCACCGCCGTCATCATCACCGGCAACAACGAAAACACGCCCAGTGACGCGGCCCAAGCCCACCTAGCCTCCGGTTCCGACTCTAAGATCCATCCGCCGTAGCCGTACTTGTAGAGCACGAAGCCCAGAAGGGTTTCCGCAAGGAACATGAAGACACCAGCGACAAGCCCGATGGCCAGCCTGAACCCCTTCACGCGCGGCACTTCGAAGGAGACGATGCAGAACCGCGCCCAGACGGCCATGAGTAGGAGGTGTAGGCCTAGGACGAGAAGTTCCGACTGCGACATCGAGATGTAAAAGAGGGTCGCGGGTAGGAAGCGGTCGGCGAAGAAATAGGTAAGGAGGCCACCGCTAATAAAGGTGAGGAGGAAATAGATGAATGCTATCCGCAGGATGAAGAATGCTAGGGCAATGTCCCAGAGCAATTCTATCACGGATTCGCTAGTTTCGAATAATACTAACCCCATGGTTGTGGTGGGTTGTTCGGTGTTGGTCTTGGTGTTGGTATTGGTTCGTAAAAGGTTGTGTAAGTGAAGATGTGTATTGTCTTCAAAATGTTTTCTTTCGAGGTTTGAGATGTTTCAATTGATATTTGATTCTATGGATGAGCTAGAAAATAATTCCTCCATCTCAAGAGAGAGGATGGGTGGTATTTGTATGCCATTCCTCGCTTCGACAAAGGTGATTGAGGTGGCAGGTGATGTCGATGATCGAAGCTGCGTCATGATCGAGCTCAGCATCATATGGTGTGATGTCTTGCCTGATAGGGCGATGCGGGGCACGGAAGGCGCCTGTTCCCACTGTCCGGAGCCGCCGGTAGCACACCCCGTGCATTGAAGCCTGCATGCCTCGGCGCAGCACCACCACATCCGGATACGATAAATCAAGTGCCCATTGCGACCTTACGAGTAGCGCATACTATGGAAGCCGGAAGAAATTATTAGGCGTAGGATTTTTGGTGGGTTATACGGGACAACCCCTGTACTACTCATCGGCCAAGGCATGACCTGCTCTGTGACGTCAGTGACAGAAGCCGACACCACTGAACGCCAATCTCTTCTGGTTCGAGCCGTTTTAACCAGCGCATCGCTGGCGCATCATGTCATCAACTGTTTACTTCGTATGTACTTCATTCCACATCAATTCATCTAATGTATATATGTGTAGACTACCCAGTTCTCCGTGATTTATGCATGAATCGAACCCAAAACAACACGCTTAGATGGAAGTCTTCTCCAACTTCTCCGCAAGCTTTTCTACCTCCTTGTCCTTGACTTGCACCGTCGGTTCTTCCTGCGCCTCTTCGGCCTCCTTGATGAGCTTCTCGGCGAGCTCCTCCGGCTCGACCTCCTCTTCCTCCTCTTCTTCCTCGGACTCGTCATCGAGCTCGTCGAGCTCGTCTAGACCCCAGTCATCCTCCAAAATAATATCTCCTCCAAACTTCTCCTTGCGATCATCGAGAAGCTCCCTCAGCAAAATAATAGCGGGGTCCTCCTCGGCGAATTTATTTCCGTTAAGTTCGAGCCTCTTGAGCGCCGGTAGGAATTCATCGGCAGCCTCAGAGAGGCTCTTGACGCCGTGTGTGGTGATATCGTTGTACTGGAGTCGTAGAATCTCCAGCTTCTTGTTCTGTCCCTTGGCAAGCGCCTTGCTCAACAAGATGCCGCCCTTGCCAGTGAGAAGGCAGTCGCCGACGCCAAGTTCCTTCAGTTCGACCCATCCAGGGATCGCCTTGGCAAGTGCCTTGGCGCCGCTGAGTGTGAAAGTGTTGTCTTGAAGGTTGAGGATTTCGAGGTCGGCGGCGTTGTTGAGGCCTTCCGAGAGAAGGTGGGATATGCCTTCTGGTCGGATACCGTTCTGCACCATCTTAACCAGCTTTACCTTGTTATGCAGGCTGAAGGCCTTGGCCCAGGCGGTCATGGACCCATTCTCCAAACGGTTACGCCCGCAGATGACGGTTTCGAGATCAGGAACCTCCTGGCCGGCCTTCCTGGCCTCCTCCTTCTTCTTGTGGAGCTCGGACAGGGAATCGGCGATGAGGATACCGCAGTGAGGGCCGAGGCCGTTGTTATTGAGGTAGAGATGTTGGAGAGGGACGTGCGCGGCGAGGAAAGCGACGAGAGGCGCATGAGTGTTGATGCCGAAGGCATTATCGCTAAGGTCGATGGTATGCAGATTGGGGTGGTTGAGGATGGATGTGAGGAGGCTAGATAGCGCTTCGGGGATTTCGTTGAGGAGACGACCCGTGAAGATGTCGGCAAAGTTCGCGATCTAAACAAGCACGAAAACGATGGTTAGTGAAAGTGGCATAAAAAAAAATCGCGATGCGCGGTGGCAAACGGGGAGACTAGACATACCTTCAGGTTCTTTTTCGTAGACAAGACCTCGCCGAGAAGTTTGCAGGCCCCGATACCTAGAGTATTTCCCAAGATCCTGACCTCCTCGACGTCTTCCATCTCACGCAGCTCCTTGATATGAGCCTCAAGGTCTTCTGCGGTGTCGAGCTTCAACCCCTTCCCCTCGAGGGTAAAGACCTTCTTCTCCGAAGGAGCCATGTTGTGGCGATTTTGTTACTGGGAAATTTATTATTTGAGAGGACGATCTCGTCGCGGAGAATACTGGAATTTGCAAAAGAGCTGGGGGGTGGTAGGCGGGTAAGGGGTAAGGGTGGAAATACGGAATGCGATCGAACTTTGAAGTTGTCTAAAGGAGGAAATGGTGAGTTGGCGGGGCTGCGATGGTAAACAAATCTCGAAGCCAAACAGGCGGGGTTATTTTCTGAGCGTGCCTGGCGTGAAGGGGCTTTTGCTTTTTCTAACTGAGCCACACACTTGCCTCTTAAATACTTTTCTGTGGCTTGAGCACAGTGTGGCGCGAACCGGACATCATGCAACTGCAAAACATCGCAAATTCGGATGTCACCGAGACATCAATCGAGAGTTCTCCCTTCCTCCATATAAATAACCACGTGACTCGGTATAGACCCCTTCCTCCAATTGCTTGAAGCGTGGCTCGTGCGAAATCGCGTCGACTTCCAAGCTAGGTTCTAGTGATCCGATTCAGAGCCAGTTGTTGAGCTGGCTCGAATTTTACGACATCTTTGGATACTCCAGCATTGCACCTGCAACCGTACACATACACAACAGAGCATAAAAATAAATCAAATATCCATCAATCCTCTTCCAAGAACGACCTCTAGATACCAAAACCGATCCCTTTTCGATCCCTTTCGCAATAGTAATATAAAACGAACGAAAGCGAACCGAGCATTCCATTCCAGAAACGCCCTCCGTCTGCCCTTTATTCTCCAACAATGGCGGCGCCTAAGAGATCGCTAGGCAGAAAATCATCGCCCCGTGGCGACGAAACCCCAGATTCCCCTCTGTCATCAGTAGCAGCATCATCCGAGCCCTCAGAGGATGAGGCTGGCGACGAAGCTGAAGAGACCGAATCCCGCCCTTCAAAACGCCAAAAGTTTACCGAGGGAGCAGCCACGCCAACGGCTGTCGCCGCCCCCGAAATTGACGCAGCTCCCGAACTGGACGGGATGTCGGACGTATCCGAGGATACGGATGGCGACGTGCCTAGCTCGCCTACAAACGCCCGATATGAGGAGGAGGATTTCCAGGAGCAGGTGTCCGCTTGCGCTTGGGATGGGTGCGATGCTGGTGACCTGGGAAACATGGACAACCTCGTTGAACATATCCACAATGAGCACATTGAGAGTCGACAAAAGAAGTATACGTGCGAGTGGATCGGCTGTTCGCGAAAGAGCATGGCGCATGCCAGCGGCTATGCGTTAAAGGCACATATGCGGAGTCATACGCGAGAGAAGCCCTTCTACTGCTACCTTCCTGGTAAGATCCAGTTCTTCTTTTCTTTACCCCTCTTTTCATCCTCTATTCTCCATGTCACCTATCCGTCAGTTAGCTAACTTTGACAAACAATCCAGAATGCGACCGAGCATTTACCAGATCTGATGCGCTTGCCAAGCACATGCGCACTGTCCACGAAACCGAAGCCCTGCGGCCATCCGATCCAATCCCCAAATCACACCAAGGAGGTAGCGGTGGCAAATCCTCGAAGCTTAAGATTATCATCAAGACTCCCCAGTCGCATGCTACGGGCCAGGACGATTCGGTTGACGAGGGGGCTGACGGGAACGATAGCGAGAAAGAGCAATTTACCCCCTTGCACGAGGATCTTTTCACAGAAAAAGAGCTCGGCTATCCGCTGAAGGAACTGCACGCGAGATGCAGGTATCAGGTCAAGCTTGCTGACGAGGAGAGTGAGCGGCTCGGAACGGATATCAAGAAGGAAGAGGAGGAGTACAGGAGGATGTGGAGGGAGAAGGAATTGCTCATCTCCCAAGTTCTGCAGGGCGAGATGGACTGGCATGAACGTCGGGAAGCGATCAAGTCCGGAGCTGTTAACATCAAGCTGGCTGGCGGACACGATGAGGATCCCGACGAGTCGCACGTTAATGGGGTTACCGGCGATGCGGCGGCCATCGCCGTTGAGGAGTAGACTTCGCTTTCGGAGTTGCTTCGCGTTGTGTTGCAGTGGCGGCTGGTAATCTACGGTCTCGGGGAACTAGCTATATGGGTACGCGGTCTTGTTTTCTCATGGCGTTTGGTTGCAGTTTCTGTTTAGGCCCCCGCTCTGTTCCTGCCTTCTTTTTTTCGTTTTCTCGAGTGTCACCTGTATAGCATGGGGTGTGTATTATACGCGAGGTGTTGTTAAACGGATTAGGGGCGTTGTCATTTCAGTCTCCGCAAGTATCTCAGTAATGGAAAAGCCAAAAGCATTTTCATATAACCATCCCCATTGTTATATAACTTTTTTCTTCCCATTCAATATCATGGCCAGTGATCTACAATCCCCGTTGTAGCAGTTCATCCTGACATGATGCCAAACACTTCATTTTAATTACCCTTGACCTGTTTCTTCTTGTTCCTGTACGACTCCTTGTTCGTAAACGGGAACGAGCTCGTGTCCTTGTCGAAACCGTACTTTTTGCTCCTGCGCGTATTGTCCCCCGCAAACAGCAGAGAGAAGAGCCCAAACACGGCGAGCATACCACTGCCGAGGGAGGCGAGTAGGTAGGCTATCTGTGACGTGTTCATGTAGCGAGTATAGGCGTAGAAGCTTGTTGAAAAGTGGTGGAGAGTGGTAATGAGAAGGATGGCGGTCGCGTAGGGGCTTACGACCTCGGTATCAGCTAGGGAGTTGACTGCATTAGTTTACAGTCCGGAGCACGCAGTATCGTGGTGTATAGAAGGGGTGCTAGCACTCAACTAAGTGGGATCGGGAGGGAGGTTAGAGGTATCGCGCCGCTCAGGACGATTGTCCCAAGGCCGAGGGTGATGAGTGCGAAGCCAAGAGATCGGGCATAGTATTCCTCGAGAGCTATACGAGGCTGACGTTAGCTGAGTTGAAGCGAAGCGCTGAGGTAGGATATCTCCTTACGGGAAGGCTGATGGAAATCGGTTCTTAGAAGCGAGCTGATGAAGGACGGCCAGAGAATCAATGGGATGGCTTGAATTCCTAGCCAGCCAAACGTGCCGTAGCAGTAGGCAGTGACAGACTGCAACCATGGGAACACTAGGTTAACCACAAGTTTGAAAGTCGAGTCGACCACACGGCGACTTACATCCATTGCCACCTGATTGTAGAAGGTGTTGATGAGCGAGCTGTTCAGTCCTGAATTTCGAGATGTGGTGCAGCTACAGGTTCAAGTTGAGGTTATATTTCCTTATGAACAGCCATGGAAGATATCACATATGTGTATGATCGAGGTTAGCTTTCGTCCAAAGACAATGGGAAGCTTCCATGAGAGCAACGATGCAAGCTACTCAGCTCAGCGCGCCACTCATCCTGATGTCATCCAGTGAGGTTTCGATACTGGGCTCGGTTTAGCGCATAATTGTAGGCTTACAGGGGGTTTGATGCAAAGCCGATGCCGCAGCGCCAAAGAACAGCTTCCATTTGTAATCGCGACCTTCTTCGGACGAGGGTTTCGTTATCGATCGGCGATAAGCCGCTAAACTTTACAAATAACTGCGTTTTTAGTGGGGCGACGACTTCCCACGCCACTTTAATGGAGTCACCATTGACCTCGAGTGCTTCTCTCGACTTCATCGAAGTATATATTCTTGCCTCATAGCATAGGTGCACTCTTTTTCATGTTTTCGAGGCCCCAAGGCGTCATCGGATTATTTTACTCGAACTGCGACCAAATTCATATTCTGTGTTTCCCCATCTCAATCACCCATCACGCAGATTACCCTTCCGCCTAGGCCTAGAGCCGATCCCCAATCGCAAACCCCAAAAAGACGGCAACCTAACCCTGCAGAAGAGGTTGTGTTCACACAACCTCACCCCTCCCGGTGCCATGAGTGCCATCCTCTCCGCCGACACTCTGAACGACTTCATAGCCCCCTCCGTCGCATGCATAAAGCCCATCGAGACCCTCCCCGCCGAACCAGAGAACCCCTCCCTCGAACACGAAGTCATCCTCGACGGCGCCTCGCGCCCAAAGCCCTCCTCCGGCCCCGCCCAGATCTCCCTCACAGACTGTCTCGCATGCTCCGGATGCGTCACCTCCGCCGAAGCCGTCCTCATCAGCCTGCAGAGCCACTCTGAGGTCCTCAACACGCTCGATGCGACCCCAGCGCTAAAGATCGACGGCGCGGCGCACGTGCAGGGTTTGGAAGATGAGGGGGCGAGGATATTCGTCGCTAGCGTGGCGCCGCAGGTGCGCGCTAACCTGGCCGCCGCGTGCGGGAAGGGCGTGAGCGAGGCGATGGCTGGGAGGATGCTGGAGAGGCTTCTCACGGAAGAGCTAGCACGGGGTGGGAAGTGGGGCAACTCCTTCACGTGGGTCGTGGACACAAACGTTGCTCGGGAGGCATGCCTCGTCCTCAGTGCCGACGAGGCGCTAGCGGCGGCCAGCTCCTCGGAAACGTCGTCGAAGCCGGTTCTCGCCTCGGCATGCCCCGGATGGGTATGCTACGCCGAGAAGACGCACCCGTACGTCTTGCCCTACCTGTCAAAGGTCAAGTCTCCCCAGGCGCTCATGGGGACCCTCCTCAAATCGATGCTTAGCAAGAGGTTGGGCGTGTCGCCTAGCAGGATATGGCATCTTGCCATCATGCCCTGCTTCGACAAGAAGCTCGAGGCTAGCAGGGAAGAGCTTACAGACAGGGTATGGGGAGAAGGGTGTCCGAGCTATAGCGTGAGGGATGTCGATTGCGTCATCACGAGTAAAGAGGTTCTCATGCTAGCCGAATCGAGGGGCTTGAACTTCTTTGACTTGGCTGGGGGCGAAGCCGTTGCCGCACCTGTAACTTCCTTCCCGGATGCGACGCTCGAAAAATTCCTCTTTCCTTCCAATCGCCCCTACCGATCGCCGCGAGAAGCAAGCACCTCAGGTGGCTACCTACACTTCATCCTCGAGACAGTGGCCTCCAAGAATCCTGGCTCCCAAATACA
Organism: Scedosporium minutisporum; assembly: GCA_034774675.1. NCBI lineage: Eukaryota > Fungi > Ascomycota > Sordariomycetes > Microascales > Microascaceae > Scedosporium > Scedosporium minutisporum. The sequence continues at coordinate 34,660 of SJVG01000097.1, forward strand.
AGGGGCCAGGGGGAGGAATGCCGATGTCATGGAATACACCGTTGTCTCCCCCATTGGGGAAGTAATCTTCAAAGCTGCCAGATTCTACGGCTTCCGGAACATCCAGAACCTCGTGCGCAAACTCAAGCCAGCGAAGCCCTCTAGAATGCCTGGCGGGAAGCCTTTCGGCAGCGCTAGGAGACCGGCCGGCAAGCCCGGAACTCTCGACTACGCCTACGTCGAGGTGATGGCGTGTCCGGGCGGCTGTACCAATGGCGGTGGCCAGATCAAGATCGATGATCCGATAATAATAGAGCGGACGGGGCAAGAGACAACGAAGGCTAGTCCGCACGAGCAGAAAGAGTGGTTGGCCCTCATCGATGAGGCGTACTTCTCAGGAAATGAGGACGTAACGGGCGGTCCTAACGGGACGGCTAGTCGAGTGGAGGAAAGAGGTTCCGATGACAAGGTTGGCGGCATTTCGCCGTCGTACATTAACGATACCCTGGAATATTGGTCGGGCGTAACGGGGATAGACATTGATAAACTTGCCTTCACAAGCTTCCGTGAGGTGGTTAGCGACGTCGGCAAGACTAAGACTCAGATCGAGCGAGCCGCTCAGTTGGCGGGTAAGATAGGCGGTGGATGGTAAACTGGATGCTCTTCTTCTTTGGGTCATTTGTAATTTCTTTTTTCTTCATTGCATTCCTGGCAGCGTTAGATGGACTCTGAGAGCATTAGCATGTATATAGACAGAGAGGTTTCATATCAGGAACCCCCCGCGCCTCTCCGCGCAAATCCAAAGCCCCCTCTTCCGGATCCGTCCGGTCCCCTAGGCTCTCTTACTGCCGCGATTTGGTTTTGGTCTATCGCACTGCCCTGTTTCGCTTGTAGCCCTCCATCGGGTCTCTGAAGTAATACACCACCTGGCTTTGGCGTGTAGCCTGGGTCGTACAACTCCCGATTTCCAGATTGCGCCGGTCTGGCCGGAGAGCCCCCCCTCGAGTCACCACTATTCCTACTCGGCCCCGCCGCAGCTCCCGAGAAGCCTCTACCCCTACCACCCCTTCCTCTCCCTCTACCCCTGCCCGACCCTCTAGGTGAACCACTGTTACCATCAGACCTTCCCGCCGCAGCCGCTTGCTTCTGCTCCTCCGACACGGCTTCCTCGCCGAATATGCGCCTCCGCGCCTCGTCGTACGCCCTCTGCTTTTCCTCGAGAATGGACTTTTCTAGCGCTATGCGCGCCTCGGCCGTCACCTTGTCCTCCTTCTCCACTTCTTTGTCCTCCTCGCCGTCACCTTCGCCGAGAGACCCATTCGCGGTGGACCTAGCAACGTCACGCTTAGCGATGACAGGCTTCCGCGAGAGGACTTTTACTTGGGTCTTGTATGCCGTAGCGAGCGGGACGTTTGAGGAGGCCTCGAGAAAGTGAAAAGGTTCGGGGGATTCACTGGATGAAGGGTAAGGAATGGGGATAAGCCAGTTAGATTGTGTGCATGTGTGCGTGTGTGGGAGGAGTTTAAAAAATAAATGAAAAGGAAGGAAAAGCAGGTTTAACTGTACGCTGATTCCCATAGTTTACGATTAGACTCGTGGTGAAGGGCGAGACGCTCGGATTTGCTTAATCGGACTGGTGGTTCTTGGGCTGCTTCTTTGGTGGCTTCCTTCTCGGCGCGATCGGCGAGGACTTCCCAGTCATCATCGTCCCAGGCGTTAGGGACGTGCTTGTCTTTCTTTGACATGGGGGTGAGACGGATTGATGGCGTGAGTGATTTGTTGGGGGAAGAGACGGGATGAGAGGGAGGGAGGAAAAGACAATTGAATATCTATACAATAAAGTCCATAAAGTGCTGTGGTGGTGAGATGTTCGTGGAAAATGTGTCTTCCCAATCGGCCGGAGCTGGATTGAAAGACTCACATCGATAGTTTTGGTGGGGTTGCTGCATTTTCATTGTTCAATGCTCCAACGTTTGACATCAAATTGAGTTCAGTGGCCGGGAGGGGCAGCGAACGGAACTAAACTGCGGCATGCAGTGCTAGATGCACTACAACCACATCACAAAGAGCCCAGCCAGGTCAGCCCTCCACCGGTCACAACATCAACTCAACCTTAGCCCAGGCAACTTAGCTCAGGCAACTTGGCCCTATCCAGCCCAGCATCCCCCTCTGATAAACAATCGACCTCTGATGTTTAGTTCAGTCGAGGCTGAGCACTTGTCATATAGTGTCCCATTCTCCCACCACAACGAGACACTCGTCACCTCCCTAGAAGCAAACCCATCCAAACGAACATAGGAGAAGGGGAAAGACAGTAAAGAAGACACCATGGCAGACCGTCGTCGACAGATCCGCATACCCATCGACAAGAGCAGCCTAGAAAAGGATGGCAGCCTGGACGACAAGCATGGACCGCGCTATCTCATTGTCGACCAGAACTGGAAGATGTGTAAGTTCCATCTCTCCAGACCAACATCCAACCAACTCCATAAGATGAGAATTCCTAACAATGCAGGCTAAAGCTGATTTCCCCGATCCTCTCGCTCCTAAACCTAACATGACGGCTATGTGCCCCCCTGGGATGAGCAAGGAGCAGGAGAATCGACTTTGGGATCAACTACAGAAGTACAAGGAGAAGGCTAAGAAGCTCGACAAGTAAAGACTCTAGTCGTCCGCGAGGAAAATGGGGGGAGCTGCATGTTGAGTCGAAAGGCTGCCTACCGATGGTGGATTTATTCTCTACTTTTATGTTAAGATGATAGAATGGCTATAAGGCAGGCGTCCGTGTTTACGGGGGCTCCAGAAAGGAATTCGTCATTTCTTCAAGATAAAAATATTTCCGGACTCGTGTCATGATGAACCTCTTGTATACCTTATCTCATTTCTCAAGCGTCAACTTCGAGAAGGGAAATAAGAAAAACATCTACGCCTAAATATGTCACTCGTGAAGGCTTCACAGTCCTTCTGGTTTAGTGTAGACAGCTCCTGGTGACATCTAGGACGGAAACTCGATGCGAAACCACGTGACCGCCATCCCCAAAATAGCTCGGCAACCTCAGGCCAAAACATCATTTGATTCAGCAGGCCCAGCCAACCTGGCAAACCGTCAAATCCGAATCTTTGCCTCCAAAACAGCCAAAGCCGCAAAACACCGCCGAGAAGACTCTCCTCACCACCTCTCTCCCTCTCAATCGAACTCCCCCCCCCGGTTTTCTCAAGAAGTCTCCGAAAATGCTTCATCAGATTGTGCGATCCGCCGTACGTATCACCCCTTTCCCCCCGTTTTCGCGCGTAAAATGGAATATGGTCTCGGCATTGGAGGGAAAAAACCACCTCGGAGGAATGGGCGATTTTTTTTCGTTGGATACTATCCTCGGCCGGAAAGCGGAGCTGCAAACGACGAACAACCCAGAATCAATTGATCACGACGAAAGGCACCCGCGACCGAATCGAATTTGCGAGGGATTTTATCGAGACGAATTACTGCGCGGGAATTGAACAATTGATGAGGGGAGCGATGTATGGGCTGACGCTTTCATGAAAATAGGGTGCTCGGTCGGCCGTCTCGACTTTGTCGAGGGTGACTAGGGGATACGCCACTGCCACGCAGGCGAGGATGTTCATTGCGCCCACCGCGGTGCGAAGGGGTGAGTAGGGAACGATTGAAAACTTCTGTTTCTTCAACATTGTATACCTCGGACAGCCCAATTCACGACATCATCACGACCTCGTCTCCGCTTTTATCCCTCAAATCAACTCCTCCACCTCGACACTCCCATCCCATCCTACACCACAACACAACCCGAGAATCCCCGAAATCAAATCGCGATCTACTTCTCTTCTCCCCCGTGTCAATTGTTTTTCGAACGAAGCTAACCAACGTCATCTTCCGAAATCACAGCCGACTTCGTCCAGGAGCTCTACCTCCGCGAGCTCAAGGCCTACAAGACCCCCGTCGTCAAGGAGTCCGACGCCGAAGGCCACGTCCAGGTCTTCAACCTCCCCAAGACCCCCATCTCCCCCGAGGAGGCCAACCTCGCCAGCAGCCTCAAGGAGTATGAGGACATGGCCGTCGATGTCGAGGGTGCCGATGCCGCCGCTGCCGAGTCCGGCGCTGCCCCCGTTGTTGAGGACTGGCTCGAGACCGAGGAGGCTGAGGAGGAGGCTGCCCACTAAACCAACTTTCGATGTGTGAGTGGGACGAAAGGAAATGGTGGTTTGGTGTGAACGAAGGCGGAGGAGGATGTGGATGTCGGGGGTGGCAAGCGTGAAAGTGGATTAGAACGTCGGCATCTTTAGGATTTTAACAGAGAGTCCTTGGAGATGACGAGGGGTGGTTGTGTGGAAGTGGGATTAAAAGATGTCGGTAATCCGTGTGTATTCTTAGATCTCTCTTCGAGAAATGTCAAATGCAAAGTCTTCTTGACCATCATCGGCTGGCGATAGCCCTCGATTGTGACGTACCACTCAATCCTCCTTGACCTAATTTTAACATGGATACTTATGAGAGGCCCGGGTAGCCTTTCGGAGGGAGCCGAGCCACGGGTATATATCAAGGACTACAGCTTTCGATTACGAAGTATGAATTGAAAGACCATTCCAAGCTGGTGTGGGTGAGCATCTTAAACCGCGCAAATAGAGGTCAAACAAGAAGACAGGAGTGGGTTTTTTTTAAACCTTTTTTTCTTTTTCTTCTTGGGAACCTAGAATCAAGCATACATCACTCTCAAGGTCCCATCCCTCTTCCACTTTCAAACCTTCATGATCCTCCACAAGCCTTCATGAAAACCCTTCCGAATCCGCCCAACCTTTTACCATTGCCTATGAGAAACTCACTCCTCTTCACCAGCACGGAAAAAACCAGACTGTTAGTGGAACAATGAGAAAAGAGAACACACGGAGGGCTATGAACGCCTTGCTATTCGCGAATAAAAAAAACAGAGCTGGCACACGTAAACACATTAATAGTGCCTTCAGTTCACCGATGCAAAGCCCACCGCCCCTTATGCAATTATGCTATGATGTTTTGTTTCTTTCGTCTGTCTTCGTGTCTCTTTAAGGGGAATCTGAAACAAAGAAAAGAAAATGAAAAGGAATAAACAGGTCCTTAAAGCATCAGCATCAACACCCTCTTCCTTCTCTCGACCCTCAACGAGGATAGATAACCGAGAAATCAGAGAGGGAACCTCAGTCAAGCCGTATCAACATCAATAACAATGATGAGGGCTGAGGGCTGAGTGTAGAATGAAAAGCCAATTTTCAGGTACTGGTTACTTTTTTTTTCTCTGGTGGGTGCCGAAGAAGGAAATGCCATCAATACGCTGAAAAGTCACAATATAACAGGTGAGAAAAAGGGTGGCGAGTAAGGGAAGGGGAGAAAAGTAACGAAGAGGCTGGGTGATGATCGTGAGATAGTAACAACGCCGCAATAACTTGTGATTCGTGATACGGAAGAGACCATAATGAACGTGTGTCGTGAGAAAACATATATGAGAGAGTAAGAGGTAGCCGTGAGGAAGAGGAAAAGGGATTCGGGAAGGCGAGACTGATGGGACGTCAACTAGCTATGACAAGCAGCTAATCTTCGAAGTGGCCCAACATATGCTCGTCCGCGTTGTTCGTCCGCATAATTCCACTCATCCTGTTTCCTCGTCGCAGATCCATGTCATCCAGGTTATCCCAGTCATCATCCTCATCATGCCGACTGTCGTGATGGGCATCATTCATATCCTCATCATCATATTTATCCCTCATGTTCTCTTCCAGGGCGCTCTCATCCACAAACGTGAAACCTTGGAAGTTGGCCTGCACCGACGGTGACAAAGGAGTCGAGGCAGCGAAACCCCTCGCCAGCGCTGCAGCACGCTCGTGAAGCGATCCGCTATTATCAAGAGCGTTGGTGAACTCGGGGTCAAAGTACGAGACATCGGTCTCCGACTTCAACTTGGGCTTGAACGGAGGAGTGATCAACTTCTTCGTAAGGAGATCCCAATCAATATCCGCGAAGAATGGATGTCGCTTGAGTTCCTCCGCATCGTTGATAGCGCCAAGTCGATGTCGTGGGTTGCGGTTGAGAAGCCCCTTAACAAAGTTCTTTCCTTCCTGAGAAAGTGCCCTTTGAGGGAATTTGACCTTGCCAAACGCGATGTTCTTGTACATTTGCTGCGTGTCGTCTGCATAGAACGGGCTCCAACCACAGCACATTTCGAAGACTAGGACTCCAAGGGACCAGAAGTCTACCATCTTCGTATATCCCGACTCGTCGAGGAGCACTTCAGGGGCGAGATATTCCGTCGTGCCGCAGAAGGTGTTCGTAGTGTCGTTCTTTGTCAAGTTAGCCTTGGAGAGGCCAAAATCGCACAGCGCAATATGGCCGTTAGCGTCTAGCAGGATGTTCTCGGGTTTGAGGTCCCGGTACACGATGTCGTTATCGTGCAGGTGCTGGATCGCAAGAATGAGCTCGGCAATGTAGAACTTGGCCCTCTTCTCATCAAAACGGCCTTCTTTCTGCAGATGCCAGAAGAGCTCTCCTCCAGACATGTAGTCCGTGACAAGGTACAAGTCGGAAGGGGTCTGGAACGAGAATTTAAGACCAACGATGAAAGGAGAGTCGGCCATGGCGGTCCGCACAAGAATGTTTCGCTCGCCCACCGTATGAGCGACCTCCTTCTTCTGTACGATCACCTTCTTAGACAACACCTTCATGGCGTAGATGCGCTCCGTATCCTTCTTCCGTACTTGGTATACCTGCCCAAAGGTTCCCCGCCCGATGAGCCTCAGGATTTGGAAGTCTGCGGGTCCTAGGTGCTTCCGCTCCGACCTTTGGTAGCTGGCTTCAACAAACACCTCGCCGGTAGGGGTATGTTCGGCATCCGTATCAGCATGGCCCTGCAATTGGAACCATCCACTCACGGGCTTCTCAGGGTCTAGGCTGGCTTGGAAATCGACATGTCCGAGGAAAACTTCGCCCGTAGCTCCATGGTCGTACACCGAGATATCGACCAAGAGATCAGAGCCAACAACATCACTACAAATTGTTAGGAATGACAAAAGATCCACGTTTCATCTTACTCGGGGTGAGGAGTGGGGTGAATGGATGTACGCACAAAACGGCTTCGGCATCCCACTTCGGATTCGCAAAGGACCTTCGTGAATTCCGATTCCTGAAGGCGGTGTAATCGGTGACGCTAGTATTGCTACTCTGTCGGCTCCTCATCGGGATGGCCATTGGGGGGCGGCCCGAGTCGCTGCCCTGACGCTGGATTGGTAGGCCACCCATCGCCACAAACGCCGGGACGGGGGGAGTATCCTCGCTGTTTTCGTCGGGTCGAGGGCCTCCCGAAATAAGCTCGCTGCGCTGGAAAACAGCTACCACGTATGGATCCCGGCTCTTCTTGATCCCTCGCGCCTCGGTGATTTTTATCGTCAACTTGCCCTTAGCAGGGGGGGCTTGAGGGCCGGTGGTTATCTTGGGCGTTTGTGAGCGGCTAACGTCCAGACCGATGGATCCGTTCTTATAATCAGCTTGGGTGGGTTGAGCGGCAGAAAGAGCTCTTGTAGGGGTCGTGGGACCGCTCTTAAAAGCTTTGGTCAGCATTTTCACGCTGTCAAAAGAAGAAAACCATGCTCGGAGACCCGACTTTGCGGAGCTGGCGCGGGAGTGAATTGGGGTGGGAGGTGCTGTCTGGGGTGGTTGTGGGGACGTGGTAGAAGGAGAGGGTTGCGTGGTGGGGAGGGTGCTGCTGCGGACGTGATCATTAGGAGAGGGATGAGAGGGATGCGAGGGATAAGAAGGAGCGACAGCCAAGGCTGTCACGACGCTCGTCAAGGGTGCAGCGTTGTTTGAAGGGTATGTCTGTGCTGAGGGTGAAGTAAGGCCATCTGGGCCAGCATGGCTCACGAGAAATCGGCGCGCCGCAGAGGGAGCTGGTTTAAGGCTTCCCGCATCTGCTGCGGCGCCCGGGTCAAACGGGCCGCAAGATGACCGTTGTGAAGTTGGTGGTGATGGTGGTGGATGTGGTTGAGAGGGTGCTCCTTGAGACTGGGAAGAAGAAATCCCACTCTCATCATTCAATAGAGCAGGGGTCTCGGTTGCCAAACGGGCTTGCGGCCCAGAACTCTCAAATTGAGATTGACACGAATCACTCGCAGCCGATGCGTCCGCTTGCAATACGGACTCGGCGTTGCCACAGATGGTAGATTGCGGGACGACTTGGATAGAAGAGGCTGGACCAACCTGGCCATAATTTGTGGCTATGCCTGGTAATCTCTTGTCGTGTAAGTCCGGTCGTGGGGTTGCGACGCCTGAACGCGGGGTCTCGTCACCCAGCTGGTCGCCACCATCTTCGTCAGTCGCCGCGACGGTCCTACTAGTTTCGTTAATTTTGTCCATGGTGATGCCGATGACTGATTATCGCCGGAGAAAAAGCATTAAGAGGAGGTGAGAAATAAAGGCAATAGAAGGAATGAGGGTATATCTTAAAGCAAGGAATAAGAATGTGGAAAATGCAAGGGCGTCGCGACGATATTATCGAAGCGCAATGAGGAATTGAGGAGAAAGCAAAGTCGCAACGCTGAATTGCCACGAAGTTGATGAGCTCATGAGAGAAAATGGTGGAAGTGTTGGCTCATGATGGAAGCCAAGAGCCAAGTGATGGGAGACGGGAACTGGAACGCGGGATATCCGGGCATCCGGAAACTTCTCGAGATGTCCAGAACTGTATTCCAACACTCGCCCCCTTCTATGGATAATATCGAGCTCGCAATGATAGCAGGATACTGCGGAGAGGGGATTGATTACTCGAGGAGTAATTTCAAGGTGAGGAGAGAGTGTGTTTGGAGGCAGGGAATTTTCAATCCAGACAAGCACCCTGGTTGTTGATGGCAGCTCGCCATGTGGCCGAGGAGGGAGAGCGAGTGGGGTCCCGACATCTCAGGGTGCCGCCAATCGCACCAAGGGTAGATAGCGTAAAGTATATCTTGACTAGGTTGTGGGTATTGATCGGAGAGGACCGGTGTACGAACCAGACAGGCCACTGGGCACTAGGCTGGAGGAAGAATGGAAGATGCCACCATGCAAGTACAAAGTATCATCCTAAGAAGGATTGCTAAGTCTTAAGCTCAATCTCAGTGTCCACACATGAGGTGTACACTGTGGTTGCAAGACTTCTTCTATGCCTGTAAAGATAGATGGTTGAAGAGTCCATAATGTAATACATGAGTCCTTACCACACTTGATAGTTGAAGAACCCATGCACCATGACCAGCATCAACAGAGGGACAAAGAGATAAAGTTGGACGAATGATTTTGCAGGCTTAGCGAGAACAGATGCCTCCAATCCCCGAGCGTTCAAGACACTTGTCAAGCCCATGACTCTGAGAAGAAAAGTGAATAAAATTAAAAATAAAGGGGTCGCACACAGTAGCAACCGGTAAGTGATTATTGGATGTTTGTTGCATGTGCAAGTCAGTCATAACTGAACTCTGGTAGTATGCCATGCCACTCTAGGATGCACTTGCAGCATCTAAGCCATTAGGGCGACGTCTAGGTCCCTTCCTGAGCTCTGGCATTTTGATTTGAAAAAGGGATGAGAGGAACAGGCCAATCCCATGTCGTTGTGCCAGAGTGGTGCTCGGGAGGAAGACTAGATTTCTAGACAGCTACCTGCACTGATTTCTGGCACTGAAGCAGATGACAATCTCCATGCTTAAAATTGCGAAGGGTCGATGGGAATGGACGGACGCGAAGGGAGAGGTGTGGTATGGGCAGTGCTGGGAAAAGAGCTTGAGCCCTGAAGTCTAACCAGGACCGGCAGTCGGGAAGGACAGTGAGCCACCGATAACGCCGCAAACCAATATCAAATATTGGCTAAATTGGCTGACAGTGTTCTGGAAGCTTTTTTCCTCTTTGGAAGAGCTGGCTTGTGCTTTTCAGAGGGGTGGATGGGATGGGAAGGGGGGGGAGACCACCAAGGCACTAGCAGCAACCCATGGCGCGGGCCACACCCTGGTCAACTCCAAATGAATATCTCCCTGGCTTCATGGGAGGTTGGAAGTTGCTTCGAAGGACAGAGGGGTGCCCGTCTAGTGAAGAAGCATGCTCTGAAATAGGAGGTAGAGAGTTTGCACTTGCAAATCTAAACAAGAACCGAGAAAGGAGCTCAATCGAGCTGGAAAATGAGGTGGAACAAGATATAGGACGAGCAAGGACGGGGCAGTGGCAACCAAACACCCGTTTGCAACGCAAGATCGAGCGGGTATAGCAAAACACAATACGAAATATCTGAGAGACGACAACGAAATCGATACTTACTTTGACATCATCAGAGCTTGAGTAGCTCGCTTCAATAGGTCAGGGCCTGCGCCGCCAACTTGACCGTCCGATCCCGCCATGTTGATGACGGGGCCCAAGTTGCCAAGTTTCTTGGGTGGTTGGGCTGGCCTGGTCCAACGCTAGACACGGGAGAGTTACTCGCCAGGCGGCGGTATCGAAGGATTGGACGATGTCGGAAACAAATATCGAAAAGCGTTGATTGAATTTTTCTTAGCGTATCGCCGTTTCCGCGTAAAGAAGGAGGGGTTGGTGAGGGGCGTCGACGAGATCGGCGCGGGTTAGTGTATTGCGGGCGCGACTGAGTGAGAGAGAGTGTGTGTGTGCAAAAGAGTGCGTGCGATGTTGTGATGAAGGAGGAGGAAGATGGATGTACTTGTATAGAAGTACGAAGTAGTGATTGTTGGAGAAGTATTGAGGTGGAGGTGGTGGAGGTGGCGAGAGGAGAGGGACAGAGAATAACAGAGAGAAGGAGAGGGTACAAAGTAGTAAGTAGTAAGTAGTGTAGTAATAACGTTGCCAGCTGGAGCTAGTGGCCCTAGTGGGGGCGGTTGAGGATTAGTTGGGTGCGTTTGGTGTGCGTGTGTGGTCACTGTGGTGTGGAGAAGGAGAGATTTGATCGTAGGAGCTCGGTCGAGACTGGTTGTGGAGGATGGAGAGGGATGGAGGGGTTGACCAGTGTCAGGGTTACCTCTTGCCTGGCAGTAGTGGAGATACTTGCAGAGGCGGGGTTCCAAGCGACCTGAGCTTTGAGATTGGCAGAGTGTTGTGTATAAACCTTTTAAATCGACTTGCTCTCGGTTAATTTTGATCGAGTCATTGATGCTGGCACTAAACCTCGGGGAGGAGCCGTGGGGCTAGTGCTCAGCAGCAAACATTGAAGCGGTTCAAGACTGTGGAGTTGTAGGTGAGTACAATTATGCAAAGTGTAGGACTGTGTGAGAAAAGGTAGGAGGTGTGTGGGAGGTGTGGTCGCCGTTAAGAGAGCAGGTGCGAGTCAAAGTGTTGAAGAAAACGAGGCATGTGAAATCAAAGATGGTTGAGGGGCTACAAAGTCAGATAGATCAATACCTTCTGTTATGTTGGTGGGGGTCCCGTCACGTCAGAGAGCAGAGTGAACGCTGGGTTGGGAAGGAGCGCAGCAGAGGCGAGAGGTTGATTTTAGTACTTCGGAGAGGCACAGCCGCGAATCTTGCTCGGAAGCTGTTCGGGTCGAGGACAAAGTAATCACGAAGGGTTGGTGGTGAGGGGAAAACGAGAGCTAGGTAGGAGGTGCAAAAACACACGATCAAGTATCGAAAGTATTATTGGGATTATCAAATAGTTGAACTTGGTATTGGCGGTCTGAGGCCAACAAGCATCAATTACCGTGCTCCTCCTGCTTCTAGTCTCGATCAGCCAGGTTCATCGGCTGCTGCTCCTCCTCACCGCGGCCTTATTTCGCTATCTGGGGTGGCAAGCCCAGTCAGAAGCAAGAGATTTCGAACGATGACTGTAAGCGTGATGCTGACTGTTCCGCGACTTCCAGTTCAAGTTGTACCCCGAGCACGGAGGTGGACTTCGTAATCAACAACTTATTGAAGCAACAGAGCACCGTTTTTAGATATTCACATGAATAGAGACATCAATATTTGATATGAGTCGTGTCAATGTCAAGAGCATAGTCAACGAGTCCCCGGAAATCTACGACCCAATGGGACAACGGGGTATTAAGCGAGCACTACATGGGTTACCTGGGGTGCTTGCGCTGTTTAAATCGACAGCCAGCGCCATTTTTTTGTCTCCGAAAACTTTTGAGCCATTGATCTCTCCTCTCCCTCATCCCCTCTTTCCTTTTTTTTCCTTTTCATTTTTCTTTGTTGTCATTTTTCCCCGTTACCTTCTTTTGATTTCAAGTACAGAGAAAAAAGAAAAACCCCTTCCGGGTGGGGCGGAGCGGGGAGGACAGTGCTTAATCGTTTGTTGAGGGAGGACCTCGTCGACATGACACTCGACTAGACGACTCACTCACGATCATGTACGCTTCTAGCTATCAAATAGCGGCCTGAAGTTGGCATTGTCTCCGCTGCCCGTCTCGTTTCCTCGGCAGTCCATCTCAGAGACGCCATGCCAAACACAACCCTTTCAGTAAAGGGCGTAGTACACTATGAACTTCGTAGTTGGTGCTGAATTAATCTGCTATCGTTTCCACTATGCTCTTCTACCCTCATGATCCGTGACGAGGAACATGGAAGATAGTGTGCGTCACAATGGGTCCAATGAAGCCAACGGCACGCACGGAGAGAAGCGGCTCGTCGTCGGTAGTGTCAACGAAGAATTAAACGCACGTACCACCCTAAACGACGAACGACAAAACACCAGTCGATCTCCATATTCACGCTAGCGTGTCCTGGGCCGAGACTATTTGCCTGTAGGTCGACAAGATAGACCCTTTGGTTTATATTTCTATTTGTCCTTGGCGTATCCCGCACGATGTTTTCGGCTTCCAGACCCAATGTGGGATGCCCAGAGGAGAAATCGTACAACTACTTCGTATGAAGGGAAAGCTGCCCATGATGGAAGCCAGATCATGCTAGTCGCACTGCTCGGATGGGGGTTGCACTGACGTTAGCGGGGCTGAGAGTCTTGGAGGTCGCTGACTGCCTTCCGAGGCGAGGGTGCGTGGTATTTAACGTGGATGTGACGCATCCCACGCGATGGGACTAGGCAAAGGAATGAGAGTAGTTTAGCAATCGATTTGATGGCTAAATTTATAAGTGCCGTACTCGTATTGTATGAAGTACAATCTAATAAAATGGCGTTATACGAAGCCGTTACCGTTCCGAGACACAAGCCGTGGCAATGCGGGTTGAAGAGGCTGCCGAATCTGGGAGCGGCGATTGGAGATCGGAAGAGGGGTAGGCTTGTGCAGTGAATGCGGCGAAACGGCGAGCTGCTCGACCCCTGGGGTTCCGACGCAAGCTAGAGTAATGAACTAGACAGACATGCGGGAGGAGGTGAGAGCCAAGAAGGTGGCCGATCTTTTTCCGTATCTCGGCTGGCACAGGGAATGTCGTGTCTCCGTCGATCTGAACATGGCAGAGTTAACAGCAGTGTACCTGTACGGCGTAGCTGAATCCCGTATCCAATTTTCGTTCGACTCTCAACCAGACGGAACTAATGCCGGACTGGATCGACTTTGTCCGGGCCAGTCAGCGCCGGTCTTGTGTCTCCCACCGCCATGGTCGTTCGCGGTTGGCGCCCGTCGTGACTAGCCAATGATGCTATAAGGCTCTGGTATTTCCTCACTTGCAGAGACCGTGCTTCTTTACAGCATGAAGCTTTACGAGTGACGGGACCTCGTACTCGCCCATCCTTATCCTTGTTCCTCGTCCCGCCTCGTCACGGAAAAGTATAGTGCATCGCGCTATGGCACTCGCAGCTGTGCGAACCGCTTGTTTCTTTTCTTGTATTAATACTTTGTGTGGTTTCTCCATCTGGGCTATACATACGGTCCATTGACGTCCTTGTCGTTAAGTATTGATAGACATTTAGACGAGACAATACGAAGTACTTGCTCCGAATCTAACCTTCACTTCGCGAGCGTCCCAGAAGGTGGCAGCCGATGGAACAAGACTGTCAAAGCTCCGTTTAGCAATCGGCCATCCCTTTCCACTGCCATCCTGAATCGAGAACTACCCGGACCGACTGTATTTAAGCGACTCCCTGGCTGTACCAGCTCAGCAGTTGTACCAACCGAACCCCCACGTTTCCTTGGGGGCAGCCTTTGGACCCTTCCCATCACATACCACGAATACCTGACCTCATGTATCACCAAGACTCAGTACGATCTATCAGCGCGAAGGACTTCTCCCAATTTTTCCTGCTTTTTATTTTCCTTCTTTGGTACTAGGACTATTTCGTCCAAAGGGATCTCGTCTTGTCATTCCAACATCCCAACGCGACTCCAGTGATGTCATGTCCTGCGAGGGAGAGAAAAACTAGCCCGTCGAACTTCGTAGCGTGAAATTTAGAAAAGAAAGATAGAAAAAACGACATTTCCTTGTTCCCTTTCGGCACTAAACGTTAGTTCCAAATCCAAACAAAAATCAGAGTTTCGCACCCTCAGCGTAGAACAGTTTCACGTGTTCTAGCTCGGACGAACTCGGTTCGGAAGGAGGCTGCCGCACACGGGAGTGCTTCTCGAGCCTCCAACGTTGCCACTAGAAGTAGAAGAAACACGGTAGAGACCTGGAGGGACACGGCGTCTAGAAGCAGCAGATCTCCGGGTGTGGGTGTGTGAGTGAGTGTGTGCTCTTGGAACACATGGATGTATTCACTACGTCAGACCAACCCCGCCATCCTAACCCTGGCGCAGCGCCGAACATCAATCGATACCTAATTGTACATACACTGAATTACTCCCCCTTCCGTACCAAAGGAAAAAAAGACACCGAGAGTGAAACGTGAAAAAAAGACACCGTCTGTCCCAAAACCGTAACCGCAGACAAAAAGACTGAAGCTAAAATGTGCTACAACTTCCTTTTGTAAACCCTCTTTCAGATCAGATGCCATCGGGATTACCGTCCGCCGGTGTCCCCGATTGGGAAACACCCTGGAACGCCTCTCCAAAGGCAGAATCGTCCATATCCATGTTAAGGTCTAGGCCATCGCCGAGATCCGTACCGGTCGGCGCCTCGTAGGACGCCAAAGCATCACCTGCAGTATCTAAATCGCCCAATGAGCTGAAATCATTTTCGAACGTCGTTGAGCCAGCATCCGCTGGCGTGCCAACCGCCGACGGCGGCTTCGCGGGAACGGATCCTGCTACGGAAACGGCCGCTGGTGTTCCCTTGGACGCAGAGGCTGAGCCGGAACCCGACGCCGCTTGAGCATTAGGATCAGGCGAGGCTCCGCCCTTCGGCACCATGACCCAGTCGCCACTACCTGTACCTTGGTCGGGGGCCGTCGGGGGCGCGTTCTGAGTAGAGGGTTCCGTGTTTCCCATGACAGTATCACCTCCCGTAGGCTGGGGCGCTTTCTGCTCCGGAATTGCTGGCACTGGAGCTGCGGGCGACGGCGCGCCAATATCTCCAGGCGTGGCTACGGCGGATGGAAGGGCTGAGGTGCTGTGAGCTCCCGGCGTGGACGCAGACGACATGCCTGGCTGCATCTGGCTAAGAAGCTCCCCCGCCGTTCCGCCCATCTCAAGATCTGGGTCATCCATACCGCCCTGCTGCGATGGCGCAGCTGACACTTGCTGTGAAGTAGGGACTAAGCCTCCAGGGGGTCCTGCTGACACGGAAACAGAGGGCACCGGTGCAAGGGGCTCGGGCTCAGGAGCAGGCGGCTGGTAACCACCGTCCTGGATTCGGGCCACCGAGCGTAGGGCCCGAGTCTTTCGGTTCAACCGGCTCTCGACCTCAGAGACAATCTCTTCGACCTTCTTCTTCGGCTTCTGTGGCAAGGATCGGCCTGGCTCCTCATCTTCTTCTTCGACCCTACCCTCCAGGCGCCAAGGCTCATCGCCAACGGCATCCACAGTGTCCCTAAGATCCTTTTCGGCCTGAACAATGGTGGCACTTTCCTTGATTTGGGCCAGCGCCTTCTCGTGGTTGACCTTCATGGCCTCAATTTCAGCCTTGGATGACTCCATGAAGTTGGTTATCCGCTTTTGAAATTCCTCCGCAAGCTTAGGGTCTAGGCCAGACGAATAGGATCTATCAATGGCCGTTTCTAGGGCTTCGCCGCCCTGCGCAGGAAATATGCCTTCAGTAAGGGAAGCGAGCTGGCCCTTGAATCCAAGACCCAGGTCGGGAGGACTAATCTGGTCAATCCTATAGGCTGATGACAAGATCTCCTCCATCCACTCGTGATTCTGCTGGTAGCGACTGAGAGCGATCTCCCGCGCTGTGACTTGATCGAACATATCTCCCCGCGAAGTGTCTTCCTCATCATCGTAGACGGCGGCCTCGGGGGGGGGCACAGCTTGTACTGGCTGCGGGGCAGGGTGTGCTTGTGATGTAGATGCATGTCTCGCTCGCTTGGCGGGGGGTCCGGTTGGGGTCTGAGGGGGATATGCCATCTGTTGTGGTACTCCTCGGGCATTCATCGGCGACGCGTACATTTGCTGCTGGCGACCGCCTTCCCTAGGGAAGGCAATTTGAGGCCAGTTCACGCGATCGGATAGCATAAAGTCTTTCCGAGCGATCTGTCCACACTTCTTAAGATACTGTCGGGTATTTATCATGGCGTGGACGCGCTCGTCGAACGGGATCACGTTTACGGGAATTCGATCGTTCGGTTCCGAGGGGCCGTAGTGGACGAGCCAAAGACTGACGTCGGGCTGGGGTGCATGAGGATTTCCGGCTTGGGCGGGGACCAGGCGGAACCTGCGCCGCGCATGCAGAGCGGCCTGTTCGCCCGGCAAGAAACCAGATTTCTGGAGGTAGATCTCAAGGACCTATGTCGAAGTTAGTCAAAGGCGACTATGGCGCCTAAACTCTTCCAACTGTAATGTTCGGGAAAAGAACATACGAGGCCATTGCCCAGATCTTGCTTAAAGTATTGCTCGGGCGAAGCCCAAATGAACCCATCACTAGCAAAGTTCGTACCGAGTCGCGCGAGTGGCTGCCATGTGAGAAGTATTGTGCCATCAACGGGTCCATCTAAATACGTCCAATGAAACGGGCTCTGGTTTTTGGCGATGCGGGGAGCGTCCATGAGCCACTTCGCAACATCTTGGATGTCGACTCGGGGCATCAATGCATAGCGGTGGGTTGATATGAGGTGGACATGGGGGAGCTAGTAATACAGTTAGTCAACCAAGCCAAAAGCACTAGATGTAAGTTGGAGGTTGATTCTTACGAGATCTTGATGGATCCCTGAGCTTGGGTCCCTTGGCATGTTTGCCATGGTCGCAAAATTTGCAGTGCAGCTGCCTGCTGGACCTAGGGAAAATACTAAACAAGATCGGATGAAAGAATAAAGGATAGTTCTGCGACCTTGGCAACCCCGTTGTCGACTAGGGTTTAATAGGTAGGAGGAGGCAATGGGTATCACTGTGGATGTTGTCTAGTCAAAAGGATGGAGATGAGCGTGTCAACAAGTCGCGACACGATCTTCTGAAAAGACTGGCTCCTGTTGCAGCTTGCGAGTCTAGAAACAAGGTCACGTGATACATCAGCATTGAAGGAATGCATGTATTAGTCACGTGTGGTGTGGCTTGTCCGGTACTTATTGCCGCCCAGTTTATACTCCACCCAGGCAGTTGCAGTATCACCCAAAGATTCTCTTCCCACCCTGTCACTTCCACTGTGATCATCATCTGTTGTCTGCACCTACCAACAGTGTCCCTCCAGCTTGGGATATACAAGATAGGAAAACGCTCTAGGTATACCAAAGGAGCCAAAGACCTTACTTTGAGCAAGGCAAAAGCTCAGAGGTACGTGCCGCATCGGCTGAAGCAAGTCGAAAAACAATAAAAATTTGTTTTATTGCGAGGTCATTCATTCATCATGTCCTATCCTCCACCTCCAGGTGTTACAGGATCCAGCCATCCCCCAGGAACCGCCTCCTCGCATCCGTCTCTACCCGCGCGACCGCCAGCGCCGAAAGGAACGACAGGATTCAAGCCCGCGTTCGGCTCCTCTAGCAAACCGTCGTACCCGTCGTCTACGAGCTACGCGCCCGGAACGTCTGCCCAACCCCAGCAGTATGGCCGGACCTACCCCAATTACCCGCCGTCGGGGGTGAGCGCGGCACCATATCAGGCGCAGGCGCAGGCGCAGGCATATCAATACCCCCAGTCAAGTTACCAAACCAGTGGCTATGGCCCAACCGCCGGTGTCGCCGCATATAGCGCGCCCCAGATCCGCAATCCTTTCCCCGTCCCCGGCAGCGCGAGAGACTACGATACCGAGATGGCGGCGCAGTACGCGCAGTGGCAGAGCGCGTACGTGAGCAAGGACGCGACGGCGAGCAAGGATAGTACTATTGGCGCGGCCGGTCCCCAGCGAGGTGCTGGCGCAGCGACGTCGGCGAACGCTATTCCCGTTGCGGCTGCTGCAGCTCCAGTCGTCGAAACGACCACCGAAGCGCCCGACAAGAAGAAGACGGTCGTACGAGAAGGCGGTGGCAAGAAATGGACCGACGACACTCTCCTAGAATGGGATCCCAGCCACCCCCGCCTTTTCGTAGGTAACCTGGCCGGCGAGGTCACGGACGACTCCCTCCTCAAGGCCTTTTCTCGGTGGAAATCCGTGCAAAAGGCTCGAGTTATCCGCGACAAGCGAACCTCCAAGTCGAAGAACTACGGTTTCGTCAGCTTCAGCGATCCCGACGATTACTTCCAAGCTGCCAAGGAGATGAACGGCAAGTATATCCAGAGCCACCCGGTGATTGTCACGCGGGCGAAGACGGAGATTAAGGCGTCGGTCGTCAAGGAGAAGGATAGGGGAAAGAAACATGGCAAGAAGGGTTACAAGAACACTGGTAGCCAGCAAAGCTACGAGCCCAACCTTGGACCCAAGCCAGGTTCCGGAGTCCACAAGCCGGGCCAGAAGATGAAGAATGGCCTCAAGCTCCTGGGTTAATCCAGTCCGTTGCATCGATCACTTTTGGTCTCCAGGGCTTTCAACACCGGTCTGTGGAAGGCATTGGAGGGAAACAGGCACGGAGTATTTGGTCTTTGAATTATAGGAAGGTAGATTCTGGGCTGGATGCCGTCCAGGTCTTTGGGCGTCTGGAGTTTTCACATAGCTTTTTCAAGCGTTTAAATAACCAGTAGCAATGTTAATACGGACGGAAATGTCAATAGTCAATGGTGTTTATCAAGGCATGATCTACGATATCCGGAAGCGAGAGTCTGCTTCGAGAGTTACGAAAGATACCGCCGAGTCTATCCTATGTCTCTCCATATTTACACTACATTCGCTCTCCAATGACGGTCAGGGGTCCAAGACTTAAAGGCAAACCTTATCGAGCAACAGAACCCCTCAACGTGTCCACGTGCAGAACATCGCGGGGGATGTTTCAAACATCCTCGAATGAAAGGGCGGGTGCGGTAGCTTGCCCTGAGACACAGCAAACTTCCTCCCCGCTCAAATCTGGTGGGATTTTCAAAGACGTGGCAGAGGGATTCTGTCGCCAGTTAGCGGAAATCGTACCCACAACTCTATGGCGAGTCACTACTCCGTTGTAGTGCAAAAGCAACTGTGAAGTTGGTTTTTCTGCCACTTGACAACGAGCAAGAGCCCACCACTCATTCGAGGGCAAGAAGCAAAGCCATTTAGACGATGGGGGCGTTTATAGCGCCAATCCGCCCGGTCCGAGAACGACGTTGGGCATCGGCTGGATGGGTGGGTGGCTAGCCAGGACGTCTTAGGCGCATCATTAGGGTAGGATATGCACTTTGCATCAGATCGGATCTAGCGTCATTAGCGTTTACCCTGCTCTCGATTGTTTTAACTGTTTTAACCTTATGACAGGGTTGGGATCGGAAGGTAGCGTGATCCGACCAAAGCCCTCGCTCGTCAGCTGGGCAAGCTCCGTTTACATGTGCAGTGTAGTATCCCACGGACATTAGTATTGATCATTGTTGTCACGATGATGATCTCGTTCAACATTGATGTAAAGTTAGTCAGCAAACTTCGATCTCAGAGGCAGGTTTACAGTTCTACCAGTATTAGCTCAAGACTAAGTATTGCCATGATCATCCACCTCGGCATCGCTTGTAACGGGAGGGTACAGGTATCGCAAGCGGGCACGTGGAGAGGAGAGAACTTCGGTAGCATTAAACCATTTCTCTAGATCTAAACAATCGAGTGTGGAGAGGAATTGAAGTGTGCTGAGATTGATCGTCTCGAGGCTACCGTCGCCACCTCTGCACGGAAGAACTGCCATCCAGAATCATTGCCAAGCATCAAAGTAGTTTATGAAGTACTTCGGAAGAGTTTACTTTTTGGTGATTTATGAGCACACCAATAATGGTAGCAATTGCAACCTTTCGAAGCTCATATTCAAAACTCCTCCACACCAAGATCTCTGTCGATCTGGAACGGGCCATACTTGAGATGTCAGTGCATCATGGTGAGAGGTGGAGGCAACTGTTAATACAGTCAGACCTTTGATACCGTATGTCAAATTGATCCGACGATCAGGGAAAAGAAGGGAAAATAATACATGATCACTTGGCTCACCGCCAGTGTGTCGGGAGGCCTGCTGACCAGAGACCACATTGATATTCAATTGATCAGTGGTGTCTGGTGGGTCATGAGAGCCTCTATTCAGCACTCTAACCGTGCGCATGGTGCTATGGAGGGTTACGTCGAAGCTGGCACGAAGCCAAGACGGCTGGTACCTGTATAGTCAAGGGGGGCACCCATGCTGGGGGACTCTGCGACCAAATCTCACACTTCAGCCAATGTTAGTTTAACTCCAGCGAATTAAATCCAGCGAACCATAACCTTCGCCAAGGCTCCCTCCAGCGTTAAGGTCTCGAAGCGGATACCACGGACATTAGCAATGTCAAAATGGTACCCCACGGATACTTCGGATAGACTCTGGTGTTTCCTTCTTTTGCTGGCAAACTTACACTACAGAAAAAGAAGACCTCGTACCTCATTTGTACCCGCAGCTCGGCGCCCAGAGCCAAATGACACTATGGAAGAGGATCAATGTGATTCTGGAGAGGACAGAGGCCAGTTTTGGGTCCCTAGAGAAGGTAGTGCAGGTGCAGGGGTCTGTTGAGAAAATGGTTTCTGCTGGAATTACCCAGAGCCCCTACCCCCCCAAAGCCGTGAAGACCACACAGGACGCCCCCGGACGAGGGTCGCTCAAAAGCAATTCGCGTTAATCTACAACCAACTTCGTACCCCCTTCCCCAGTCGATTATTTCCTTCTTCCGAACGGCTGCCTCAGTTGTCTCCACACCTTCGTCGGTTGGAACAGGAAACTTAAGAAGAAGACCATGCCACCCACAAGTCCTCCTCCCTTCCCTTCTCTGTCGAACCTTGACGAACTCCTTGTCGATGACCGCGGATCCGGCCACGCGACAGCCTCCTCCTCACTAACCACCGCCCCCGTCCCGTCGTCGTTGTCCTCTTCGACAAACCACCACCGCAACAACCACACCACCCACTTCCACACCTCGGCGGCGACGTCTAGTCAGGCGAGCTCGACGGGTCCCCAGGATATCGAAATGGATTCCATTCCGGCCAGCCACAGGCGGAGGCGGAGCAGCTTGCTGAACGGGGTCTCTCCTTTCCGAGCTACCCGTGCCCGCTCCCAGTCTCAGTCCAACACCTTGCAAGACGAGCCCAAGATCTTCGAGGAAGGCAAAGACGGCGACTCAATTGGACTCGGCGAGTTCAGCGACGGCAGCGTCTCCGACGAGGACCTTCACGACGACGAGGAGACGGGCCTCACGAAGAGGGAACGGGACCGGCGGAAGTGGCAGAAGAGGCGGAATACTCTGCTGGACCAGAGAGTTGCGCCTGAGAAGATTAGCGAGGAAGAGAAGAAGGAGGCGGACCAGAGCGTGGTTCGGTCGTCACTCATTAATGTCGCGTTAATTGCTCTCTGGTATACATGTTCCTTGAGTATATCTCTGGTACGTTTCCCCCCCTTTCCGGTCAATCTCGAGATGCCTACCAAACTTCTTTCCTATGGGTAATGACGTCCTTACGGAGGTGGATCTAACACTCATGTGCCTCATTCAGTATAACAAATGGATGTTCGATCAAGATCGCCTCAATTTCCAGTTTCCTTTGTTCACGACATCAGCACACATGCTCATACAGTTCGGACTTGCATCTCTTGTGTTATATTTCGTACCTTCTCTTCGACCTCAGAATCCCCAAGGCTCAGACATGGGACGATCGAGGCATGAGTCTGAGCCTAGGCAACCCATAATGACCAAATGGTATTATCTTACGAGAATTGCCCCCTGCGGCGCTGCCACTGGGCTGGACATCGGCCTCGGGAATACTTCTCTGAAGTTCATCACCTTGACATTTTACAGTATGTGACAATTCTTCGGGTGATGGGAGCAGTGTTCCGAGGAACCATTGCTCTGCCGTGTTCCTACCAGTCCTTATTCGCCTGATCAACCCTTTACCGGGCACGGGATTGTCTTTCAGCATGCTAACACTACTTTAGCTATGTGTAAATCTTCGGCTCTTGCATTCGTTCTTCTCTTTGCGTTCATGTTCAGACTCGAAACCCCGACTCTCAGACTCATTACCATTATCGCCGTCATGACAATCGGCGTTGTCATGATGGTCTTCGGCGAAGTCAAGTTCCACCTCGGTGGCTTCATCCTCATCATCTCGGCGGCCTTCTTCTCCGGTTTCCGCTGGGCGCTCACCCAGATTTTACTACTCCGCAACCCCGCCACCTCCAACCCATTCTCCAGCATCTTCTACCTCGCCCCCGTCATGTTCGCCTCTCTCTTCTTGCTCGGCTTCATGGTGGAGGGCTTTTTCCCCCTCATAGAAGGCGTCGTCACGCTTCAGGGGGAGTGGGGCACTTTCATGACGCCGGCTTTCCTGCTCTTCCCCGGCTGCATCGCCTTCCTCATGACGGCGTCCGAATTCGCTCTGCTGAAGCGCACATCCGTCGTCACGCTCTCCATTGCTGGCATCTTTAAGGAGGTCGTCACCATCTCCGCCGCGGCCCTCGTCTTCGAGGACAGACTTACGCCCGTCAACTTTGTCGGCCTGCTAACCACAATGGTCGCCATTTTCGCCTATAACTGGTTCAAGATCCAGAAGATGCGTCACGAGGCGCAGGCTGAAGTACACAAGCAGCACCACATGCTCGAAGGATCCGTATCGACGTCACCTCACAGCGCCAGCGATATCGAAACTGACGAGACTGCCGAGGACGCCGGGCTGCTTAGGCATGGCGGGGATCATCACCACCTCGACGTGAGGACGGCATCGCCGGCGAATAGTGCCGACGGCGCACATAGGGAACATCGGCTATAGAGGCATGCAATGCATGTTCTGAAGCGAAAAGAGTAGGAGGGGGAGAATAAATCTTGTATATTTGTCGTCCGGTTTTTTCGTCCGTGGTCAACTTAGGAAGAAGCCGGCCGTGGACGACGTTGTCGGATCTTGTATTTCTACAAATACCCAAGGGTGCACATAGCCATGTATATCCACATATTCACATCTATACCTATATATAGACAACCCACTCTGGCAGAGGCTCCGGTCTGCCTTGCCTGCGAGGGGCTCGCTTGCTGCGAAGTTGGGAAAAGATTAATTGAAAAGAGATGAAGTTGACGCATAACTCTTCTCCCATGTTCTCTAGGGAACAAACGTGCCTCGAAATCAGAGCGGCGCATAGATTTTCTTGTATTTACAGAGCGCTACTAGTTTCAATGTCTATACTTTCTTTTTTTTTTTTTCCGTCTCCAAGCTACCCAAATTTCCAACACCTTCTCATCAACCTTACCAAAAGAAAACTTAGACTCTATTTCGAGACGCAGGTGTCGGTACTACTATCCTCGATGAAGATGCCGCCGTAGATGAGACCTTCGTCCAGGCCGCTCTCCTGGTAACCCGAGTTGACGACGTCGCTGGTTCCGGTGGGCTTCTTGAGCATGCCGACCTGGTACTGGCCTTCGCCGGCGTTGTTGTTGTTGATGGGGTCGGTTGCCTTGGCGAGTTCCTTGTCGCCTTCGGAGTACCATACTTGGAGGGTACTTTTCTTTCGTGTTAGTTCTACTCGCTCATGATCTCTTCACACGAGAAGGAGGAGAGGAAGAAAAGAAAAAAAGGGAGAGAGGGGGAGAGAGAGAAAGAGGAGGATGAAGATTAGAACTTACTTTCCAGTGTAGTCAACGGTAATACCAAAGTTCTGCCAAGTATCACTCTTAATAGGAGTCGACCAAAGCTGCTTATTGTTCCGATCCAACAACTTATACGTATCACGCGGCAGCCCAGTCTGACCCAAGATAGTCCCAGTCTGGAAATTAAACTGGTTCGCATCATACGCCGCCGTCTCGTGCCACACGAGGATATACTCATGAGTAAGGTTCAAAGCCCTCTGAGGATCCGTCCTCAAGCTAAAATGAATCGTCTTCTTCCCCTTGGAAGCGGGGCTCCCCTCATTACTATCCTTGAGGAACTGGAGCCCCGCGCGGCGAAACCCGTTCTGGGTCATGAAGATGGACTTGTCGGACAGGGTGACCTCGAGGGGCACGGTGCCGGAGTCGGTGTCGAAGCGGGAAGCCTCGGCGACTTCGGGGAGCTTGAGGATCTCGCTCCACTTGAGGGTCTCGCCCTTGACGTAGCCCGGGTTGAAGGGCATCCAGCCGCCGCCGTTGTTAGCGTCGAAGTCGGTCAGGGAAGCGTCCTTGGGGACGCGGCCGTCGAAGACGATGGGGCAGCTGGGCTCTGCGGCCGGCAGGGCGAAGATGCCCTGGGTGAGAGCGAGGAGGAGGAGTGAGCGGAACATGTTGAGATAGAGCTAGAGAGAAGCCAGGTACTTTGCGGTGTAGGGTGAGAGGGGGATATCCGCAGGGAATGGGCTTTTAAGGGAAAGCCCTAACTTATATCGATGGCAGGGGGTTACCAAGGGTTTAAGACAATGGGATAAAGTGAGAGAGGTGACAAGACCAGGCACTTAAGAGACAGGGCGGGGAGGACCTCGACATTTTGAATATTTGAAGACAAATAAGTTAATTAAAGAGGAAAACCGGTTCGGCTGTAGAAACGAGGCCGGCTTTCTCTTCATTAGTTTCCTGCGGGTTTTGTCGAGGCCCATAGCTGTCTCGGCTGACTTATAGTGCTTCCCCCATTCTCTCCATGTCCACATTCCCTTCGATTGATTGATTAAGGGGAGCCGAATATGTGGGGGAGAGATGAGAAGAAGGCGGGGAATCCGCAGATGGGATGAGGAAAGGCCGGAGATGCGAGCCGAGTTCAGCCAGGCCCGTCTTGCGAAAGTTGTGCACTCATATCTCCAAGGAGGCCAGCCGCCTACCATCGACTAACGCATCGCGTCGCAAAGATCGACACCCTAAGATTCGACAGTATGCCTAAATATAAAAGCGAGGAAAAGCAAGAAGCCCAAAAACCGTCAACTAGGGGGACAGAAAGCTGACGCAGTGGCCTGTCTCGGTGGTGGAACAAAACAAGCGGTACCGACACTGCTGCATTGGACGGATTAATTTGCGGAATTGTTAAGGGTATTAGAGATAGACGGATAGATGAATAGAGTGCAAATTACCATGGGAAGCCGTGTAGTTGTCGACAGTCTGTCCTGTACTCAAAGCAGCAGATTGGAGCTGGTGGACGCCGGTGACGACGGGCCGGGAAATGATGGGTAAAGTGAGCTTCGGCGGTCTTCCTCCGGGTTTCTTTCGAGAATGGCCGAGCGTGTCGCTGGAAGTGAACTTGAAACTTAGCCCAGCGAGTTGGGCTTCGAGTGTCTAGTTCGAAGACGTTAAAGAAAGGAAAGATAAAAATAAAATAAAATAAATAGAAGAAAAGGGGAAGCCTAATGCTCGCCATAACAATCATGTTCAAATCCAAGTCCTGCTTCGCTATGTTTTCCCATGTAAACAAAAAGAGCACTGAGGTATCTGCCAAACTCCATTCAATGCCGTTTTCCCTCCCAATTCAATCATTCGAGGCGATGGGCGCGTCCCAAATCCAACAACCTATAAATAACTCTCCCTCCCTTCCATAAAATCGATCGTTAGGTATCATGAGGAAATGCCAACAAACAAACATGGCCTAAAGTTAAAAAACCGAATTGCGAACTTCAGTACTCCTAGAACCCTCTCGAGTCATCCGGCCAAGCGAGCCTTACTGGAAGGCTTCGTCGTCCAAGTGCCAGCCATTTTGTAAACCCTTCCTTACTTGCGTTAAGAGGGAATCCCTCTTCATCCTCAATAGCAGTTCCTTCAGTATAGCCTCTGGAGATAGAAGGTCTCCCGACTCTATACTTCGGTTTCGTTTTGTCTAGGAGATAAAGGTAGACAAAGTAAAGATTCTCGCACACGGCCCGAATCCGCTTCTCGCGGGCGGGCTCAGAGGGTTGGTTGATGAGGCGGTTTCGATAGGCTTTGATGAGGCGGCCAACTTGACGAGGAAACTGTGACGTCCCCAGATCCCCTGCCGCCGTGCTATTGAACGTCTCTTGGAATTTCTCAATCCTTGTCAGCTCGACCTGACGCATGATGATACGACAGAGGTTGGCGAGAGGGCGAATCTGTTGTTCATCACAGAGCTCCGCGCCGTTCAAGGAGAACCTTGCAGAGCCCAGGTCGTCCATCCATATGGGCAAATCGTCCTAAACCCCGGATCCTAGATGTTAGCGGAACTACCATTTACCCCCTTCCACGCACAGGTTAACCATCTGGTCAAGGAGATAACCTACCAGACCTCTCCACCCTTTAATGCAATCGCCCCATCTGGCGCTCTGATCAAATTTATTATCCAGAAACTCTTGAAGGTTGATGTCTCCATCCTCGCTAAGAGCGCCATCACGACGAAGTTGACTCTCAAGGTGGAGAAGGAGCTCGTGGGATTTAACGAGGTCTATCTCATACCGTTCATGGGAGAGGAGGACGTTGACTGTAGAATTTCCGATGATGGCCATGAGTTGACCGATGCCTGCGCACAGGAGTGGGAAGTTGATTAGATTCCCAAGAATCACGCTGGCCCTACCTTCGCCATCTCTTCTAGATCGATGTATATACGTGGCTATTCGATAGTTAGCTAGCCCTTATATGGAGCCTGACGACCAGGACCGCCGGCGATTTCTGAAAGAATGATTCGAAATAGCAAGCAAGGTAGGCGAACTCACGACAGGTCGAGGGTTTTCCCTTGAATTTATCAATAAACCAAGCTGGCATGCAGAATTCTTGCCGCTTTTGTTTCCCGCAATTATAGCACGGGTCGCTAGGGTCTCCAGGATTCTTACGCTTGCACTGCGAAGGACAATCGTCAGTATCGTCATCTCCTGGCCCTTGGTTCTCCTTCTTCTTCCTCTCCTCCTCTGCCTCCTTCTTCTTCCACTACTCGACTTACTGTGACTCTGGACAATTTACAGCCGATGCAAACCGATCTGCTCTTGTCCACCAAGTTCGCATTCTTTACTGCCTCGGCTGTCAATGCTCCACTCCTCCTGCCCTTGGCGCTTGTCGCAGACGAGACACTCGGGGATCGAACAAAGCTCGGCGAAGCTTGAAGGTTTCTGGAGAGGTCCTGAAGAATCGGAGAGGTCGGGCCCCTGTTGGATTTAGACACGCGATTTTCCCGGACTGAGTCGGTTCCTTTACTCGTCTGGCTGAACGACCTGTGTCTTGAAGTTTGGATGTTTGGTCTTGATGGTCCATGTTGCCGATGCTGCCCTGATCCATACGGGTCCGGAACGCTTAAAAATTGTCGCACCGAATAGGAGAAATTTGGGTCTGGGGTCCCCGGCGATCCGTGCTGGGTTACGCTGAAGTTCGGCGGTTGAAGGGTCGGGGTGTGGCCTAGCGAGTTCCTATGGTTGACCACTTGTAGACTAGGAGAAAGTTCCTCCGGATAGCGGTAGTTTGGGATGTGATATGGGGAGGTGTAAGTTCCTTGAAAAGCCTGAGCCGCCTCGTGGCCCAGGGGGTTCACATAGTTGACTGGACTAGAAGAAAGATCGCCCGTATTATGGTTGTAGTTGTGGGGAGGAATTTGGTGGTCTGCATGTTGGTGATGGTCCCTAAGCCCAGGAGCGTTCGGAAAACTACCTGGTGAGCTAGGATATGACCCCACGTTGGGTCTACCTTGGTCATGGAAACTCGGAAAAGTAGAACTTGAATAGCAGGCTTCGGAGCGAGCGTCTGCGACATCCGGGCTAAATACTAGCGGGGGACAATAGTCGGATCCGGTTGTGGTTGAGGGAATAGGAGGCCGAGGTCCCGTCCAAGCACCACCGCCAATGGGCAGACCCGATAATTGGGTAGTTGTGTCGAATCTGTTGGCGCCGACCCCTGGAATGCCGAGAAGAGATCTATCGGTGGTTGAGAGATAGGAAGGCTGAGGGCCCGTCCAAGCACCACCGTCGATTGGCAGACCCGATAATTGGGTAGTTGTGTCGAATCTGTTGGCGCCGATCCCTGGAATGTCGATAAGAGATCCATCGGTGGCTGAAGAGCTGCTCTGGTCTTGAGAGAGTCGAGATATTGGTTAAAAGCAGGATCTAACATAGCAACATTGGACGCTACTGTCGGCCACGGACCTAGGTCGAGGTCGGGGCTAGGGCCGGGGCTGGGCCGGGGGCAGGGGGCCTTACCTCTCACTTCCTGATCAAGAAGTCCAGTAGCATCAAGATGAAATGATCTTGAGACAACAAGTTAGTTAGTACACCAAAGCAAAACTCGTTAGATAAAGAAAAGCCTCGCCGGTCATACCCAACAGTGTCTTCCCAGGTTTCGCATTTTTTCATAGGAACCCGAGATGGGATCGACTCAAGATCGATCTCATTGTTGGGCGCCATGATTTTAATGTGTGAAGAAGATGGTGAAGAAGGAGCGGCGGTCTGTCAGCAGATATCCCCAGCCTCGGCGCGATATTGCCAGAGTATCGAAGCCCGAGGCGGTTCACGACCGTTTGAAGGGTTTGAGTTGGATGGAATGACAAGAGGGATCAAGGAGAGAGAGGGGGAGGAAAGGGAAGAGCCGTGCTGTGAATCTAGGCGGTTGGAGGCGCAAGCTACCTTAAAAGTGTTTCGGTTCGCGGTCATCCATGAGATGTAAACGGGTGAGGCTTTGGGGGGACCCGCCTGCAGGACACCGAAGGAAAAACGAACCGAAATCCCAGCCAATTGTAATTTAACAAGGATCAAATAGTGTACCATCACCGAAATCAATTCAACGTGGACATGGGATGTGGAATCGCTACACTAATACAGTAAATCCATCCAAATGTAAGATCGATGCAGAACAAACGCATCGAGGTCTTGGTCGTGGGAGAGTGGGTCCGGTATGCTCATATGCTCACAGGGATGTCGAGTACCCGGCAGCCTGCCTGGCCTCAGGCTTCCTTGCTGGCTCTAATCTCTGCGACTTTGCAGACTCTGCAGTAGTGCGAGCCCGTCCTCGTTCTGTTCACAACCAGGCTGGATGATCTCAACAGCTCTCCCCGGCTTCATACTTTGACTAGACGCAGAGAGAGACGGATACAACCCCTTCTCTCTCCATCTCTCCATCTGTCTCTCTCTCTCTTTTTTTCTCGTTAATAAGTCAAGGCAAAAAGGAAGAAGAGGAAAGCAGCCGCCCCATTTCCAAGGCTTTTCATTTTCGGTGCCCTTAGCTCTCCCAGACCCTCCCAGCTGAATGCAGAGACGTGTACAAACTCTGGCTCGCTTGACGATTGGTGGGTGCGATGACTGATCGCGATCAATGTTAATAATACTCTGTAGTTTTCGGTGCTGGAGGTGAAGGGCTGCCTGGGACGCCTTAAACTGGAATCATATTCGCCACTCCACTTAGCCAGTACGAAGTAAGCTAGCTTGTGCAGGCGAATCAGGGCTCGAGAAATGCCGCCTCCGGGTTTATTTCTTTTCTTCTATCTCCCTCTCGCTGCTTCGTGTAAAGAAGTTGAGCCGTTGAGATGTTGGAGTCTCGTCTGTTGAGGTTGATGTCAAGCGTCAATTTATGCTGCCAACCGTGGACAACTGACGGTGGGCAACGCCCCTGCTTCCCTTGTCAAGGTCTGGGCTGGGCTTGGCCGTCAGCAGGAGTGCCCTTCAAGCTCTGTGCACTAACATTTCGTACACTAGTGTACTTTGTGGGTCTTGCCTGGTCTGAGCTCATACGAAGCTTCAATCTCGACTCCGCCTTCCCCGTTTCAATTGCTCCAACCTCTCCAATTTCGAAGCGGTGTAAGCAAGTCATTATCTGCCCAGAACCACCCATGGGAATTCCTTCATCCCCAGCCAATCCCCATCCCATCGCAAATCCGCAAATCCGCAAATCCGCAAATCTGCGCAAATCTCCCCTCTCTTTTCTCGACTTTTGGTCTTTTCGGTGTTTGCGCTTCGTCACCTCCCTTTCTTTGCGTTCAATCGCACGCATTGGCCCCTGCTAGCAATCGCCAATGACCACGACGACCCAGCAATAGATCACCGAACCTGCGTTGTTCTCTAGTTCGGAGTTTGGCTCTTCTCCACAACGCTGCAGCGAGCGACACCGAAAAGCGCATCTTTCGCATTTCCTTGGAGAGAAACAAGAAGAAACGAGAAGAAACGAAGAAACGCATTTCGATAGAGAGAAGAAGGGAGGGAAAAAAATTATCAAGATGGGGTTCTGGGATAACGACGGCGTATCCCTCGTTTCCAAAAAGTCCCACAGCGGACGCACCAAATACACCGTCCAGAGCAAAAAGTCCCGCTCCCGATCCCGATCCCGCTCTCCGTCGCGCGAGTCTCGCCACAACCGCAGCGCTTCGTCCTTCTTCTTCGGCGGCAGCAGCGGAGGCAAGCACGGCAGCTCGCGCGTGTCGCTCTTCGGCTCCTCGGACAAACACGGCAAGCACAATAGTTCGAAATCCTCCTTCTTTAGCCTTCCCGGCGGCAGTCGCTCCTCGTTCTTCGGTCTCGGTAGGTTTATTTTCATTTCCTTGTCTCTTTTTCTTTTCCTTATTTTATTTCTCCCTTTTGTTTTTCTTCCTCTCTTCTTTCTTTTAATCCCAGGAAAAACTAACACAGTGCCCCCTCTAAAAGGCCGCTCCTCCTACTACAAACGCTCCCCCCGCAAAGGCTTCATCCACCGCGCCTTCAAAAAACTCAAACAGATCCTCCGCGACCTCGTCAAGTACGCCAAGCGCCACCCCCTCAAAGTCTTCCTCCTCGTCCTCGTCCCCCTCATCACCGGCGGCGCCCTGACCGCCCTCCTCGCCCGCTTCGGCCTGCGCATGCCCGCGGGAATCGAGCGCCTCCTCGGCGTCGCCTCCAAGGCCGCCACGGGCGATGGAATCGGCCTTGTGGGTGAGGCTATGAAGATGGCCGGGAGCATTGCCGGCGGCGCTGCCGGTGCGGCGGAGGTCGGGCGCGGGAGGGATGGGGAGTTTAGGTGGGAGAGGAAGGGTGAGGATGGGTG